>JAIPRL010003829.1:0-43265 GCA_025469235.1 Pemphigus obesinymphae | reverse complement strand
TAGCAAAATCACACTACGCAGAATTGAAATTTTGGCGTTTAGGTTAAATTTAGAGTATAAACACCTATTACAAAATTTAAAGCGAGGAATATTTTCGAGTGAACCTCATAGGCATTTTGTAAAATATTGTCTGACGAAAAAATTAAAGCTATTTAAAAATATAAAAATATCAAAAACTAAAAATGCCGTAACTTTTTTTTTCTGACAATATTTTACAAAAAACTCATGAGGTTCACTCGACATTATTCTTCTCGTTAAATTTGATAATAGGTGTTTAAGCTCTAAATCTAACCAAAATGCCATAATTTTAATTTTGCGTTGTATAAATTTGCTATATTGCCAATTAGATGGACGGAGACAGAAAATGCGGGTATCCTCTTAAGTCCGATGCCACAAATTTTAACCCAGAGAAACTCCTTTCCACCGATACCTAAATGATAATAAAATTTAACTAATTATATTTACATATCTACTTATATATTTAGATTTTTAATAATCATATTTTTAATTATAGAAATCCTTACAAAAAAACATTATGAATTGATATGCTACACTATTTTTTTTATACGGGCTGTTATTCGGGTTACGGTTAAAATCGATATAATTATATGGTTTATCGGTGTTACGGGTTTTACATCATATTAATTGAAATGGGCTATACTGGTTACGATTTATCGTGATTTATATGGGTTTTTAAGGTTTATGGGCTATATGAACTATACGGCCCTGATTTTACGCTTTCTTGTACATGATTTGCGTATTGTTCATTTAAATGGTTACAGTTACGGAGTTCATCGATTAGACAAAAGTTATTAGAAAAATCGAAAAATTACCTCTTTAAAGAACGTTTTTAAAATTAATTTTCTTTCAGAAAGCTCTTTACCCATAAACTTCTATTCGATTCCTTCCACAGGAAAAGTGTCCTAAACACATTTTAGAAATATGGGTAGATAAATGGCAATAAGCGAACGATGCATATTTTTTTGATGCAGGTAAACAGGCAATACACAAACGACAACTGGCCAATAAAATCAATTTAATCGCTAAAATAAAACATTCTGTTAGAAACATTAATTAGCAAATATATCATAAAAAATACACCGCAGAACTTATAAGCTAAAGTTCATGAATAATTTAAAGTTGGTAACTTATTCCAATATATTAATGAACTAGAAATATACTAAAATGATAAAATATTTATAACGCACAATAGAGAAGTAAAAAAATGGGTCGATACACGCTTTGGCGCGGGTGTTTCAACGATTAAGCATAACACGATTGATCATAAAATATAGGTTATAGAATATTTTAAGCGACGTTGTCACACTCGATATTTTGATATCTGATTATATTTAAGTTTTAAGTATACTTCTTTTGGTCGCAGCTATACACCGAGCCGGGCTACTCGTTCACTTCGCTCCTTCAGACAGTTTAATTCGAAAATATTGTCCGATTTGTTATGAAACACCACGTAAATAAAAAAATATGAGAAAAGCTGTTTCGCGTGTACGTGTAAACAAGTTGTTGAAGTCCAATTGATTACACCGGTATCACTGTACTTTTATGCTCAATCGTTTTTTTTTTGTTTGTTCTGCTTACCCCATTATTACACCGGAAATATGCTCAATCGTGTTACAATATAAGGTCAATTTACGTTCAATTTCACAGCTCCTAAACACCTCTCATTCTAAATCCACAACAATATAATAATAGTTTAATGAAGAAGACAAAAACACAAGTCATTTTAAACGGTTTTATACAATAAAATCTTACAAAAAAAAAAAGTTTTAAAAATATATTTTTTATACATACCTACTCTACAGATGCAATAATGATATTATTTGGGACAGGTATACGCTGCTCTGTTATAGTGGAAATTTCCCAGTAACTACCGAATAGGTAGTCAAAAACTATATTATTATATATTATAATAACCATTTTTTATCACTTTAATCAGATATATATGTACTAAAAAAGACAAAATATAATTTTCCTAGCAATTGACTTTTTGTGTTTATCGCACTTACTACTCTTAGGTAGACAGTATCTATTATAGTTAGTATAGTATTATAGTAAATTCCTATATTCATATAAATATGAACTTGATTTTACAATATGGCCGCGCATGGTATATCAAAAGGGATCGTCCCTAAACACGTTTTGATCATCGTCATTGTACTACGCATATAATGTAATATATAAAAATGCAGTACGTACGAATAAACATTTTATACGATCTATACGTATAATGTACAAGTATAAAATACTATATGTGCCTATATGTAGAAGGTACATTAAAAGGGGGACTATTTTAAGACCAATCACATCAAGTTATGAGTTAATAATATGTATATTATAGGAACCATTAGTACCTATATAACCTAAACCTTGTACAACTACTATCTATGTATTACGTTTAAATTGAGAACGAAATTCGAGCCCTTTTATGGTGGTTGAAAGCGATGTATTATTTTATTGATTTAGACCTAGAACCTGATAAAATTGAGGCTACTTATATGCTTTATGATTACTTTACTTTTACTTATAAGATTTTAAATCTAAATATCTATATATATATATATATATGTACTCATACCATGTATATTATACAAGTATCATGTCTAAGAATTATTAGATTAGTAGGTAATAGACATACATTAAAGTTTATTTGATTTTAAACGGAGCAAGGGAACTCTAGGTTTTACAATAATGTTTATTTATATATTTTTTAAAAAACAACTTTTTGGGTATGTAAGAGTTTTGAGGTAAAGATATTTTTGACAGCAAATTTGTTATATTGTACATTGAAAAGGTTGCTTTTTGATTTTCCCAGTAGTTCTCTTAAATTTAAAGGAAAACAACCAAGTATAACGAAAAATGTCATAAATTATAGTAATATAAGTGTATTATTATCTACAGACTACAAATTACTAAATATATTTACTAATAATGCTACTAATAATGCGTTGGCCGGATTAGATTGTTTTGGTTGAAAATTCTCGATTTGACGAAACCGTAAATTTACCGTTTTTTCATCAATTCTTGGTAGTCTTTCTTTACGCATTAAAAAACTATTGATAAAATTGCAAAATGATCTCTTTAAAGTACCAACTAGATGAAATTTGCTACCGGAAACCATGTAAACTTGTATAGATCGGAGCACTCCTTCTGGTAGTAAATTTGTTAACAGAGAAAAAAAAATATATATATAAACATCATTGTAAAACCACTAGCTACCTCGCTACGCTCAGAATCTAAAATTCATCCTGTACAAAAATAGAAAAAAAGCCGGGTGGAAGCACTTCGCTTGTTGGGTAAAATACTATAGTGATGGATATATTGAAATTGAAACATGATAAATTTGATAAATTTGATGATTGATAAATTTCTTCTTACGATAAAATGATTCCGAGCAAAATTCCGATGTATATAATATGAGTATTACGAGTACTTAATGACAAAAAAACTTCAAAATTAAAAATTGCTATAAATAGTTCAAAATTGGAAAAGAATGTCAATTTTGCGCTTGTATACGTCTTTGGTGAAAATTTCAAGTCTATAAAGATCCATTTTTCCCCGATATTCGAACATATTTTTATATTACATATTTACACATTTCAATTAGCGAGTTTTCTTTTCGTAAAACCTAAAATAAACCCTTTTATAACAAAAGATCTTTAAAATTTAAAATTTCAATAAATAATTAAAAATGTAGAGGAGAAAATACCGAAAAATGTTTACGTTAATATTGTATTTAAATACATTTTATATGAAAATGTGAAGACTTTATGACCATATTATTTACAGCGAATTACAATGAAAAAAAAATATTTGATTTTATCAAAATCATGCAGTTTTTACTGTTTTTCCTATACGTATAATAACTATACTCGTAGCACGTTAAGAAAGTGTATAGGTATCCCGTTTTCAGACGAAAACTCGTCTGCCACGCATATTTGAGTATTATACAATGTTTAATTATACACACGATGTTCGATTATGGTGAGGTTGTGGGGTGGAAACTGGTCGCCGTCTGTGCGATGAGGTACATTCTTAAAGTGCTCCGAGTATAGATGTAATTTTCTACCGGAAAATGGTGCTGCATGTAATTATTGGAACACTCCTTATAGAGAACCTTATTGGGTACAGACATGAAAAAAAAACTTAAAACTAAAAAAGACACATCATTGTAAAATCAATACACTCCTCGCATTGCTCAAAATCTAAAAGCAGTCCAGATACAGATGGTGGAAGTTGATCTATTGTCAATTCAGTCCTAGTATTTAATAAAATTTGATAGCTAAACCATTGAATTCAAACAATGATTCTGAGTAATGTTTGACAATATAATATCATTTAAAAAAATAATCGATAACCTTAGTGGTTATTATAATAGGCGCCTAAGAAAACGCCTCATATAAGCTTAATAAAAGTATATTATTAAAATCGATAATTGACCTGTTTAAAATATCGTCTAGAACACCTTTATTCTATCAGAATAGCTCTTTACTCAAAATCTGTTCGACCCCTTTTACCAAAAAAAAAAAAAAAAAAAAAAAAGAGACAGACATAAGAAAAATATATCATTGTAAAACCAATAATACATTCCTCGATTCAGAATCGAAAATTTGATTTATTTTTAAATTTATAATTATATCATTTTTTTTTTTTCATATGTTTCAACTTTTAGCAAATAATTGATAATTGATACTAGATATTATTATGATATAAGATATATTTTTATTCTTACCATGAGTTCAATTGCATGTAAAACGTCGCCATTGCACCTCTGTAATACGTTTTCAATGTCCACGCGTCTCTTGTACGGAAAAACGCGCCGGAGCACGTCGACGGCCGACCGCCCAGCTGCGGAATTGGCACCGGCGACGGCTGCCGCTGCAGCCACGGCACTGGTTTCCAAAAAGCTAGAGAAATTTTGATAGTTTGATGACAAACGAGAACGGTCGTGTTCAGTCGGTGTACTCGAGTCTCTTCGTTTGGGCAGCGATAGGTTTTCAGGGGCCGCTTCGTTACTGCTCTCGTTGCTCTCCCCCTAATACACACACACAAGAGGAATAATGCATTAATTATCTGTAAATGTTATAACTTGTAAGTGAATGCTGAGGTCAGATAGGATATGCTAAATGTGATAATCAACGTGCATGTAAAAAAAAAAAATTGTTCATTCAACTGTATATTATCTAATCATTATAATTATTGTTTAAAATGAATTAAGGACGAGAATAAAATAAGTTAGAAAGATCCTGCACTCTGCAAAAGTCAAATTTGGGATACTGTCAAATTCCCGGGTTCTTAACGTATTTTAAACAATAATATAATAATATTATAAAACAAAACGAATAATATCTATCGCTCTGGTAACAAAATCAACAATCATAACTATGTACTAATAACCATAGGATGGCCATTAATGAGTTAAAAGTTAAAAATAAAAATATTAATTTTAATTAAGTTACTTAGCGAGTTTCTTTTTCTTCAACTTATTTTTAAATTAATAATTTAATTTTTTTGAAAACTTAACATGTTAACTTCAAGTTAACTTTATACAAAAGCATCTAAATTAAGATTAATTTTATCCAAAAAACAATGCACATTTCCTGAATGAGGTTTTTGCTTTTTAATATACCTATGTAACTTTACTAATTCTGCTGTTTAGATATATGATTGCTTTTACTTTATATAAATAGAATTATAAGAAAACTATAATATCACTGTGGTTCGTGGCTCTCATTGTCTTCGCATTATTATCTCCTTTATTATATTTAGACGTAATGTATTATTGTGGTTTTTAGACATTTCCATTCATTATAAACGAACGAGACAGGTACACGAAGGCATGAGATAAATGGTAGTAAATTTTCGATTTATTGACTCATGACACTGGGCAGTTTAATTTTTACATAGAAACTGTAGATATTTTTGTGTTGATCTATATTTTATTATTTGGTCCAATTAAGAAAATATATTAAATTAGTGTCTGTTTAATATTACTATTAATATGAATACAAAAATATAGACATTTTAGCAGCTAGGTAGTATTTAAACATTCTTTTTTTCATTGTTAATTAGAAAATTTAAACTTTTATTCAAGATAAATTACTTTTTATTCAAAGTTAACTTTTAACTTATATAGTTAACAAAAAATGATAGTAGTAACTTTTAAGTTTTAACTTAATTTTTTTAAACCAACTTAACTCAATAAGATAAAATAAATTCGTTAACTTGCCCAGTCATGGTAGTAAATACAGACGGGCACAACGAGAATATAAGGTGTCTAAAGTTATAATGAGAAACCTAAAACGAATTTTCAAAAGTGAAAATCGATTTCCACTCAACTACTCATATAATATACGAGACAATTCTTTTTTGCAATAGAGAAAAAATATTAAATGTATTAATGTGGCTCTCTACAAGTGATTTGTATTTTGTACACTCTAAAAATACCTATTTTTTTATCCATCAAAACAATTTATTGATTAAATAGTCCTATAAAGATTTTGAAAACTGATTTATATTTAATAACAACTCTACTTATAATTGACTTTTTTACTTTTGGAATATTTTTTCTTGTTTATTCCATAAAATTGTTTTATAAAATTGAAAATTATTAAATATTAAAATATTGTTTATAAAAATTGGAAAAGTAGTTAATTTGTTGATAAATTTAAATCTGGTTTCCAAATCCAATACGGACAATATGATAAATCGCTACAAAATACAACGGATAAAACATGGTCACTTTTAAGTAAAATTTAGAAGAAATTCAAGAAACCTCGACGATAATTTATATGAAAAATGAGGCTCAATCATTTTCTCGAGTAAGTAATGAAAAATGTATACATGTTTTAAAAATTGTTATCGTAGTCGCATCGTATCGGACTGTTAAAATTAGAATGAGTAGTTTTTGATCAAAAAAATAGTGGTGTGGAGGCCCGTTAAGGCGGCTCTCTGCGGGCTAATTTTAGTGGTTTTATATAGGTAATTTTTAAATTATACGAAAATGTTGTGTTTATGTGTATAAATGAATATTAGTGTATATAAATCCCACAAACCGCAATCTATATTTTACCATTACCAGCAGCATCAATGACGTACGCGCAAGCACACACGTGTAAATGACAGTCGACGGTTCTTGAATTTCTTCGACATTTTACTCAAAATTATACGTGTTATGTCTGTTCTAACGATTTATCGTATAGTTCGATTTTAATTTGGAAAACAGATTTGAATTTATTCACTTTTAATCGAAATTTTTCCGTTATCAATTTTTATATCCAATATTTGAACGTCCGTTAGGTTGGCATCGCCAATATATGCTATCGACATGAAACCACCGTCAATAATTTTTTTTGGTCATTAAATATTTAGTATTTTTTAATTTTATAAAACAATTTTAAGAAATAAATAAGAAAAAATATTTGAAAAGTAAAAAATTAGATTAAAAATATAGTTGTTAAGAAATTTAAATCAGTTTTCAAAATCTTTATAGGACTATAAATACTATTTGAATAGTATATCAATATAATATAATATAATCAATTGCTACAATGGACAAAAACGAAGTATTTTTAGTGTGTAAGAGATGTTGCAGAGAGCCGTCTTAAATTGTCTATCAAAACGTTTAGTCCGAATACCGTCAAAATGTACGGGTTTAATCCATTGAATGCTATGGACAAGTATATGACTCGTCAAGATATATAAAACTTCATCTATTCGTTTTATATACGTGAAACCTATATCAATCGATAGATAATGAAATTTCAAACTTTTTCAAAATTAATTACGATTTGTTCCATAATATAAATCAATATTTTCCTTTTTGCTCTTTTATCAGGGGTTCTTAATAGATTATCTTATTATTGGTGATATCAGAATTGCGCGCAAATTTTACGTTTCACGTTTAGAGTAAAAGTTATTACAAATGTCTGTAAAATGTTTATAACCAATTATATATCAATATGATACAATATTTCATTCCATTTATGAATTATTCAATAATCGTCACATTTTGGGAACCACTGGCCGCAAAAGTTTAAAAGTTAAGTATCTTAGTTATTATTGACTTTTTTTAATTGCTATCTTCAATTAATGACTTTGAATGATTTCGAAAATATTGTGAGGAAATAAAAAATATTAATTGTATGCAGTCCTGGAGGGTAACAATGCAAAAAACTATATAGCATTCAAAGGGTTAATCAATACTTTGGATCAATATCCGGATTTGGGATTGGTGTTAAGTTACTAATCATTGTAGATCTCCGCAAGACCTAAGAATTACTAATTAATATAGTCAAACTCGGAATAATTATTACAGTTTGAGCATTTATTAATTATTATATAGTATTAGTATAATCAGGTCTAAACAGTAATTTAGTTACATATGCACATTCATGTGTGCACTTTATATTACAATCTTGTATTTAGAAACTATTTTTTGATGCAACTTGAAAAGAAAAATTATTATTCGACATAAATATATAATATTATTGGTTGTGGAATCTTAACAGAATGTTGAATATAATCGAACACACCTCTGATCTGGTGGGGCTGTTAAATTTGGCAGCAAACTGCGTGGACGTCACTTGGGTCGGGGCGTTTGGCGATATACTGGGTGAGCGGCTTCGCGTGTTTTGATCTTGTGTGCCGATTGTCTGATCATGTTTCGCCACAATAGACTCTTCCGAACTGAGTCTTGCCCTTTTTTCGTCTAAAACAAAACGGTATTTAATTTAATACATAAATCGTACGCGGAAAAATAATTAATTAAAAAAAAAAAAAAGAAAAAAAAATGTTTTTTGTACGTCAGAATAATATAGTAATTCCATACTACGAATATACTATAACACAATAATAATTATCTGTGATATAGGTATCAGATATGACGTATTCGTATATTTCAATTTATTTATTTACAGTTGAATAACTGTCGATATTACTGCTGAAGCGGAGTGTGGATTAATATGCATATTTATAGGAAAAAAAAATATATTCACGGATCAATAACCACGATACTCGATAAACCTATACATATATATACATATATATACCTACATATAAATAATATAATTATCGAAAATATAAAACATAAATACACAACGTTCCAATGGCTATTATTGTACGATATTTATATAACATTATTGTGGTGGAAAAAAATGTTTAGTATATTATATATTATAATTCTACGAAGATATTCGAGTGTAAGTCCGTATAAAATGCGGCAATTATTTTTTTACGGCTGAAAAAATAACATTGACGAGAGAGCTTAAACATGCAGATGTATATGAGGGGGTGGAAAAAAAAGTCTAGTATGGCTATCGGCTCTTGAGCCCGACTGCAACCCATTCACTCGAGCAAGGGTGTAAGTGTGCCCCGACGGAGGGATGTTGAGTGCAAAATCTCTATTTAAATCACCCGGATTTCGTTTATTATTGAAACGTTTATAAATACCTGCCCTCGTTGTTTTCAGTGTAACCTCACATCGAAATTGCGTATAATAATACAAGTATATATATTATTTTATATATAGGTATATACCAAGTACCTGGTATACTTATATACGTATAGTTGGGCATTGTATATAGTACAATGACTCATTGGCTATAGCACGTGTTTGTGGCAGACCACTGTTGTAGCATATAAACCTAACCTATATATAATTATTAGCTATATACACCTACTGACTGCGCTTTTCCAAAAAAAAAAAAACAAAATATGGTTATTTGCCCCATTAAAAAGGGGTACTATATAGAAGGAAAAGTATCTATTTTATATTTTACCCAATAATTTGTATACAGTGAAAATTACGGGATAATATAATTTCTAAAACTAATAAATACATATGATACATTTAAAATAGTATGACGATTCATTTTTTTATTTTTATTGTAATATTTATATTGTTTTACAATTTAAATTTTTTAATATTGAAAATGTACCTATATAAATTTGAAATTACATTTCTTATATAAATACTCTAACGCCCTTAATAACTTTACTTAGTATATGAGCAGCTAGAAGAGTCTTTGCGGTTAATTTAAAATTTTTAGTAAGCTAGTTGATGATTCTATTGATTCCCCAAATCTCTTTTCTTAAGTAAACTTGAGAAATTTGCGAAACTTTAATAACTCAAGTACCTCCTCTCTCTTTTCCGTGTTTCTTTTGTTGTAGGTACGACATCGTTTTAGGAAACCCAGGACACTACAGAATGGTTCACATATACCGAATCCTCATTGGCTTTTTTAAAATTTCACGCCTTTTTATAAGTGTTAATAATTATATTATTTTATTTTCAGCGACATTTACTTTGATTTAATCATTATATCATATATAATAGAATTAATTATGACTAATTAACAATATTTTGAAAAATGTACTAACTAGGTATTAGGTACGTGTTAATCGTTATAAAAATTAAAAATAAAAGTAATTCATTACAGACAGGTAAGGTATAGTTAGTAATAGTAATCATTGATAGTAAGCATTGGTGGTAAAAAAAAAAAACTTAATATTTGCAGTCCCACTAGCAATACATTTTATACTAATGAAGTTATGATTGTATAAAATCCTAATGTAAATATACATTTTAAAATAATGTTTATTTCTGTGATATATCGTATTATTTATTTATTTATAATCATCCGCATAACTATTAATATTTTTATATGAATAATTATAGTTTTAGAAAAACTAATTATATAATAATAATGATTTACCTATATCTGTTATTAAAATTATTTATTTATAGACAGTCCAAAATATATATTATATTAATAAATACATTCATTATTTAATGTAACATTGGTATAGAGAACTAAATATTTATATTCGAGTAATTGTGTAAACTTACTTAGGATACAATATCTTGGTATCAGTAAATACTAGGTGTGATTCACTCTTATTTCTTATGAATTAGCAAAATATCCTAAATTTAAATTATAAATACTAAATAGGTTCTGGTATAGATTAATAATGTAAATATAGTATCTAACATTTTTTGTTTACTAAATCATATAATCTATAGCCTTTATAAAGTGTGAGCAGTTTTATCAATAATGTATTTACACGTACCTACTGTTTTTATTTATTTATATAACTATTAATAACTTATAGTTATAAACTTATAATTAATAAGAATCAATCATTTTTTTTAAATAATTTTGTACCTATCATAAATAATAATAATAATAATAATAAATAATTGGTGTAAAAAGGTGAGAAATTTAAAATAGGTCAATGAGGGACAGGTAAGACATATGAGGTACTCTGCAGCATCCCGGCTCATTCCACAAAAAAAAATATTTTGGAAAATCTAATATCATTTCTTTCAGAGTACCTATGCCTTTTGAGAGGTTTTTATGTCAGATAAATAATATATAAATATATTTTAATTACTGTATTATACAGAAGATATATGTAAAATCGTAGTCCGTAGTTTATAATGCTATAAGAATAAAGTTCATATGGACCAGATTTGTTATCTGCTTAATGTTTTTTAAGCTAAAAATGATTTTCATGATTTTGAATTGTATATTTTTAGACTGTTTTAAATTAGGTGATTAGGTCACAGTAAACTTTTTTTGATAAACAAAAATTAGGGCACCAAAATGATTTAAAAGTATACAACCCTTAAATTAATTAGATCAACAAATTACAAGATTTTTCAGTTTAAATCTAGTAGGTAATTAAAAATATAATACCTATTTGTTTTCAAATAAGAAATTTATAGATAAAATGCCTTATAAATAATATTGATACATTTAAATCTTATAACAACCAGACTGATAATTTTTAATATATAAATCGTTATTGTGCGTTTAATGTAAGTTCGGTGGTCATAAAGTATACACAATTTGGATTTTATTTCACTAAAAAATAAAAATGAATTATAGGTAATAATGTGATATACTTACATTTTTTTTTAATTAAAAACTTTTTTTATCCATGAAATTAATATGGCGAAATGCCAAAATATACAATATATATATTATATTATTAATAATATATTAATACAAAATTGAAGTTACATTATATAGTTATAAAACTGTGGCCCAATTAAAAAGGTACTATTCAAAAAATGCATTTTATATTTACGATTGTGACTGAATTGGAAATTGTTATCAACTACTCTTTTAAATGCGTTTAAAGCGTTTTATTAAGTATTTATTGACAGTATTGTTTATAATAATTTTAATTAATTTTATTATCTTACTTTATGTAAGAATACAATAAGAATTTATGATAATTATGTACTAAGACACTTCAAAGTATATTGATAATATATATATATATATATATAAATTATTTTATGTAGGTACCAAACTCCTTTATATATATTATATATTTATATATTTTACAGTATTATACCTATACATATTGTTTTATATTTTAACATTTTTATTTAGAATATTGACATGAATTAAATAATTTTATTTAAGCTTATTTATTTATTCTGGAATGAAGTGTTAAAAAAAAAATACTCACAAAAACACTAAAATACCAGTTGTTTACTCTGAATGGTAGGACCAGAATATAATAACCATAACAATTTTTAAATTACCCAACTTCAATATTGTTGAGACTTTTCATAATATTATTATGTAATTTATTTTAACTTTTACGTTTAACAAATAAACATAATGTAAATATACACACTTGAAAATTATTATTCTTATATTAAAATTGTTTCTCGTTATTATGGTTGTTTCGATAACAATACTAAATAAATGGAAGAAGTTGTAGGCAACCGAGTATATAAAGTGCATTTAATAGGTATCAAAATAATTATATATATATGTAAAATACATTTTTATTTTTAGAATGTTTCCCAAAAGAAAAAAATAAGAGTTATACAACACAGGAAAATATTACACGAGAAAATTGTACACAGGAACAATTATTTCGGGAAAATATTACACAGAGAAATATTTCACGGAAAAATAATACTCGAGAAAATATTACACCGGAATGATACTACGTAAGAACGAACATTTCAGGAATATATAACACAAGAATGATATTACATAGGAAAATAAAAGGCGGGAAAAATATTACACATACGTAATACAGATATTATACTGCAGATGGTTCTTATTTTTTAACTATGGAATTTTCAATTACGCATCCTTAACTTAAAATGCCGAAGAAAATGATTTGGGTTAAATTATTAGACCATATCTCCCTGTGTTACATATCAAAAGTAAACATTTTTGAGTAGTCGAAAACGAAAAATTTAAGTGCCGATAACTCTGCTACAAATCTACCCTACTCCCCGAACCCCACAATATCTTAAAGACTCAAAAAGACACCGGGATTATACTGCATTTACATTTGTTTGTACCGCCACAATTTTCTTTCAATCAAAATTTCAAATGGGATGGAGGGGGCAACTAAACTATAGCTTTCCCCACATATATTGAAAAAAGAAACATATATAAGCTGCAGCGTATTCAATAAGAATCAAAATGTGAGCGGACTGGATAAAAATGTATTGTAAACTCTGGTATATATAACATATTAAAAATGGCTTTTATGGGTAGTCTAAAACTGAATTTTGAATAGCTCACAATTCAAGGGTAAATGGATATAGTGCCTCGTGATTTTGGCTACCCCCCTTTTGCTTAAAGTCTTTATTCATAGATATTCGTTGCCAGGGGAGAGACATGTGCCCCTCTGGGGAATACCCAAAAAATTATTTTTTTTTAGTATATTATATACCGAAGTGTATAACCCAATTTGATGAAAGTCAAAGTCAAACTTGACTGATATTAAATTGGCAGTTGTGATTCAAAAATTTTCTCTTCCTCTGGGATTTTCTGTGCTACTAAAAAATGGTTGAATCTACCACAATGCATATTGTGTGTGCATATACTCATCTATGGTGTCTCAGTAAAATATGATTAAAATTAAGTGTTTTATCTTTATTCGAAAAATTTACCTTCTGTGGTATTTTTTAGAGGTAATTTTGTGGGTGTACCTTTTTTAGTATTTTAAAACATAATGTATCTCATTAGAATAAAGTTTCTACATCAATAACATCAAATGTAGCAAAACCAAAAAAAAAAGAAAAAATGGGGAGGAGACATTTATGAGCTATATGTTGTGTTTCGAGTTCACTACGTTGAAAACTTAAGTGTACTATTCTATTCCAAAATAGTAAAAAATTACCAAACTGAAGCAGTTAAATGCCTACTTACCATAGATTAATACTTTCCTAACTTGTATATTTCCGTGTAATATTTTTCCCATGTGAAATTTTCCTGTTTAATACTTTCTCTGTTTTTACATTCCTATGTAATATTTTATTTATTTATTTTTTATTATATTATATTATAATTATTATATTTCCTGTGCAAAATATATTCCTGTGCAATATATACCTGTGATATACTATTCCTGCGCTATATATTCCTGTGTTTTACGCACCTCCGAAAAAAATTACAACAGTATATAAAAACCAGATTCTTTGATACGTACCTACCTATGTTTTTTTTTAAATTTTACATTAAATATTAAATACAATATTAAACAATATTAAAAATTTTTTTTAACTTTACAGTAGTCTATGTTTACAAATTTCACTCTAGTGATATTCGTATATCAAATAATTAAAACCTATAAAACGTTACGTGTATAATAATGTTTATGTGTATTGAAACTTTATATATGCATATGTATAATAGAAATAAAATTGCATATATTTTCCACTATCATAAATAATTTTATATAACTAAAATTTACAAACTTTAGATATACCTATGTCCTATACTCTATATTTTATTATGTAATTTTAATTTCAGTACTTCTATATGTATATCATATTTTTCAAGAACACTTTTGAGTAATAATTTTTATCCATTTTAAAAAGATATAGTGGTATAGTCGTGTGCACAACAGTTCCTATATTAAATTGAGATTTTTAACCCTAAATAACTGCTCTTTTAGTAATAAAAAAAAAATAATGCTACCCTTTGAATATTCAACCCCTTATGTATAGTTTAGGTATATATTATTATTATATAATTTCCTCATTTTTTTTTTATTCGTTTATTTCAGTTTAATAATTTATACTAGGGCAAAAGTGAACATTATCTCGTGGCGAAGAATACTTAATGGGTAAAATAATGTGACCGAGTGAATTTTGAACGATATTGTTTTATCGTGCAGGGATATCTATGTGTGTACCGAAATTTGAATCTGTAAAAGCAATTACTCAGCTACCACTTTTTGTAAATCCTTATTCCACCCCACGAACAACAAGCTCGAGCATTTAAACTTATAAGATAACATTGTGTAAAACCACGTCTTTAGATCATTCGTACAATGTTATCTGTTTAACAAAAAGTTTAAAGTGAGTTAAGAAGGGCAAAGAGAGGTTAATTGGTAGTTGTGTTTAAGTTGTGTGTGCGTTGTTTTATGTATAACAACCTCTCAGCTACCATTGTGAAGGTACTATAAGGCTCTTAATAAGAAACACCCTTCCCCACATTATAATAATATGTAATATATACCAATGTCTATATCGTATACTCCAAACAATGGGGAGCGATTAGGGGTGAGGTTCAAAAACGTATATACTTAATAATAATGCAAGCAATTGAGGTCAAGAAGAATTCTGCGGCAATAAAAGAGGAATTCGGATAATGTTGCTAGTGTGTGGTTATTATGTGTTGCAGCGTGTGTACGCCTAAGGCTGTATATCTGTATATATATATCATGCACAGTCATAAACAGGGGTTGTTTCCATCACCCTCGCTATTGACGATATGACTTATAATATACTTCGGTTGGTAACATTAAATATTACCACCCGAAATATGTCGTCGCCCCTTATTATTATTATTATTATTATTATACCAAAATGTTGCATTAACTACAATTAATTCATAATTATAATATTTAATTACTACCTATATAATATCAATTATAATTAATATACTATAATATTATAATAATAGTATATGATATTATAATATATAATGAGGGGTCGACTGTAGTCGAGTGGTTGAAACGCATATTTCAGCATATGAGGTCCCCGGTTCGACTCCCAGGTACCAAATTAAGTGGCCAAAGAGATTTTTCTCTGATGCAAGACGGCCATAATTACCAAACCCGTCCAATAATTTAGTAGCTATGCTTGTCATAGCTATCAAGAACCACTATTTTATTCGACTCAGAGGCGTCATTTCAGTTTTTTCCCGGCTGTACGAACTTTTAGGCGGTCCAATTATAACATTTTACCGGGCTGTTTTTTTTTTTTTTTTGTTTAAAGTGTATAAATATATAAATGTATGTATGTAAATTTTATACACATATTAATATATATATATATTTTAAAATTAATATTCATATAATATACGAATACATTAGATAATATATGAGTTAATTATGACGGTGCATTGGAACATTGATGGAAGACCAATTTTTTATTAACATTTTCAAGTTAGTGATGCCGTCACAGCAAGCATATTTAGAGTTTGAGAAATAAGAAAATGTAAAACTGTTTATCTTATAATTATTATTTATATAATATAGTTATGGCCCAAGTATAAGAGACTTATAATATATTATATTTATACTAGTATATATTTTTTCTCTACATAGTTTTAATAATCACATTTTTAGTTAAATAACAAATATTAATTAGCGTCAATGACTAATGAACATTATAAAAACTATTTTCTACTTTTGCAGTTTTATGTATACAAATATTTACAATTATATTCGTATGATAAAAAATGCACATTACGTAATGAGGAGTATATTGGTTTTACAGTATTACGTGTATTCATACTATCACGAAAATCGATATAGTATTGGAAATTTGGAATGGAACTTTAAAAAATACCGTACATTGAAATTTGATCAAAAGTAAACATATATCTAATCATAATCCACTCGAAAACAATTCAATCACAATAATCCCTCGTATCATTAATTAACTTCCGCGCGTACCAACCTATAACACACGTTCTCATATCCTTTTCTTAATCCCTTCTTCTCCTTCTAATTGTGGTACAAATTTTCCTATAATTCGTCTATACATGTGGTTAGCCAATGAGGGTCCCTTTTTTATGTTCTGAATAGTCAAGTTTCTAGTGAGTTATGTTTCATTAATCTATTGTAAATAATTAGTCTATGTACTATGTACTATTCTTATTTGTTTTCTGGGCTCGTCAAATGTCATTAAAATAAATTAAATTTTTATTTTTATTAGATTAAGTGATATTTTGACCGGACCCGAATCAGTAAATAAGGATTTTAATCCTTATATCCCTAAGCCTAAATGATAGTTGTTTGGATACTTGGATCACAAGACACAAATATTGTGTAACAGATGTTTTGGTAGAACTTACTTGAATATAGTTTGAAGTACTTACTTGTCTGGTTTTCATAAAATTAAAATTGTCATCAATTTAAATAAAAATGTACCTACATTTTTCCATATTTTTTTTATGTAAATATGTAATACTACGTATAGACTTATTATCGGGTAGAAGAAGTACGGTTAAAATATTTTCTTTACCGTCGAAAGTAACGGATAATATTGATAGGGAATATGTGTTTGACGAAATTGATATTTGTTATTTTGTTATAAATTGGAAAATATTAAACGTCCGATAATTTTTTTAATCAAATATTAATTACAGCACTACTACTACACATTAACGTGGTGATGAAAAATGTAATAGTATATTTTTTTTGAATTTTGATCATTTTTTCTTGATTATTATGTAATAAAATAAAATGAATAATTTTAGATACATAAACCTGAAAAATGTAATAATGATATTCTTAACATTGTTTGTCACTCTAAATATATTTTATATTTTAAATCGTACTATTATGTACTAAGTAAAGGTAGGTACTTATTTTCTAGACATAAAAATATAATGTTACTAAGTTTGTACAAATCAGAAAATAAAATTAATGTTCTCTTCAAAAACCTTTTGAGTTTATTATGTGTTATAATCAGTGGTGTTCTCATAGCGTATACTTACTCCATATACACTCTCAAGATTATTTTTTTTAAATCATGGGTATACTGCGTACTGCGTAAACTTTTAATTCACAATGAATTTGAGAAAAAAAAATAGTTATTGTTTTTGTAGTTTTATAGTTTTTATTGAAAACTGAATAATATATATTTTTGGTACGGAAATTATTTTTCGTCGACGAAAACTGTAGATATACTATGAAAATAGTACAATATAAGAAGACCTGAAGGTTAAAGAAATTCCTAAGTATAATTGCATTTATTATAAAACGCCATTGTTTAAATTACAATTTATTTCACGCTGTAGGTGATCGAAAAAGTATTTAAAACAGTAATCGATGACGCTAGAGGAGAAGATGAAACCAAAAGAGTGGCACGTAGATTTAATTTATCTGAGCTTGAAATAGATTTTTGTACACGCAATGTTGATTCTAGTCTGATAAAATCGTTGAACACATTCCCCACAATAACAACTGATTACAAACTAGGGTTTTCCGATATACACTTCGTGATAACTGAATTAAGAATTCGTTTAATTAATAATCGAAAATTTGTCTGATTTGATGTTCATCTCTATAAATGGCTCTCCAACTGCAGATTTCAAACCATGACCATATGTGAAGGTTTTGCTTAGAGAGCATCAATCGGAAAACTTCGTATTGCGTGGTAAAGGGCACGAAGAAATATACCAGGAAGGGAGAGATAAGTACTAGAAACAATTCTTTATTAATATATCTAAGTAAATATATTTAATATAATTGTTTATAATTTATTTTTTGAAATAAATAATTATAACGAAAATGAAATTTGTTTGTTATCGTTAATGTTCCTCTCTTATTATACCCAGATCATAGTCTAGAACTTAATATAGGTAATGGTTAATGGAAGATCTTTTTTTTAGCACTAAATTTTTTTTTATTAAAATTAATAAATTGTGCTGAGTATACTCTCAACAAATTTGATAAGAACATCACTAGTTATAATGTTAATAAATAAATTAGGTATATAATTTAAATTTTCATCATAATAATTAATAACATAATAATAATATTAAACTAGAACAAAAATTAAAATAACTTAAACGTATGTCGAATCGTTTCTAAAACGTTTTTGTTTTATGGCATTATTGTACTAATAGTGCAATAAACACATAAATCATTTATAATATTATTATCTAACAAACTAGGTATATTATATATTTGACGGTGAAACCCTGGAATGAATGAATATGATAATAATTTACCTGGACTTGACCTAGCGGCAGCTGAAGAGGACGATGACGGTGGTGGGTATATTAAGCCTAATTCCCTAGCCTCGTTTTCCTCTTGAGCTTGTTGCCGCCTTAACGCTACTTGGGCAGCCATAACTCTTTGTCTTTCGGCAATCAAGGTACATTTTGCACATGCACAATCTCTCCAACGGCAGTAGCGTTTGTGTCCCTGAATAATACATTTAATGTTAGACACAGATATATTAAGTTCTTATTAATTATAGGTGCTTATCTATAATTAAACAAATTAGGAAAGTACACTCCGTGAGCGTATTAAATTCCTGGTTTCTAAACGTATTTTAAATGACAATCTAAAAATATTATAAAATAAAACGAATAATATCTATTTTTCTGGTAATCAACAAAATAAATAAGCTCTTAACTATGCACTAGTACCTAACTACAGACAAACGGATAGACGGATAGACGGTCGAACACTAGATATTGACGGGCTATACAAGCCGGATCGGGAAGATTCTAAAAATGAATTTGAAACATTGTTATGTTGTCATGCTATATGTTAAATTATTTTATGTAGTATCGTTCGTTTTATTGTGATTTCAATAAATGATTGTGGCACACTCATTCCCCCGATGTAATTCCAGTGCAAAGTTCCGGGAGGAATAAGTTGGCGAGTATTATCGATTCGGAAAAAAGAACCGGTCAAACACAAAGGTGATTTAAGATTATGTTTAGAAACCTAAAACTGAATCTATTCAAATTATTGTAATAATATTAATATACAACTATATTATTATTATACTATATATATATACTATAATAGGCAATAGAAAATATTAATAATTTTGCAATTGTTTATACTTTAAATACCTATATTTTATGTCGAATTATTATGGAAATACTAGTAGTTAGGTATAGTAATAAACAAAGAGTAATTACTGAACATATTTTCTAAAAGTGACAACATTAGTTGAAGTGAATATTTTTAACGGACCAAATAAATTACTTGAAAAACGGCCACCATATTGCTATCTTGTTTTGTAACCCCTTCTATTTGGTTAAAAAGTGACATTCATTAATATTCATAAGTATAATATGCATAATTTATTTATGTACTTATATCTAAGTAGGGGGAAAATAGCATTTATGTAATATGTGTAGTGTGTACGTATAATTACTATTAGCAACAATTTTGTTCAACATATTGAATATATAGATATATTACATACTTTTTGATTATTATTAGAACATTTGGTATTTTATAAATATTATGGATAGGTAAAAATAATGTATGATTTATATTATATTTTAATAATATTGCTGCTGGCTCGTATATTATTGGCCACGTGTACTATTATACAATTTGTAAATTTCTTCAGCTACACCGTATATAGTCTACGGATATGAGGCATAATATGAACTAAAACTTCTAATTTAATTGTAATATTATAACAAGATACAAGAATAAATACATTAGATAGATGTTATATATAATGCAATAATAGAAAAAATATTTCAGAGGATGTCAGCGCAAAAAATTTTCAATGAAAAACTCATGTTAGCATTTCTAATTTTTAACAACCTACAGACATCTTAAAAATATGAAACGAAAAACAAATTATAGATAACAACATTAACTAGCACTTCACGGAGCTTTTTTACAATATTTTAATTTTTTTAAGAGTTATTAAAAAAAAATTGAAAATGTTGAGTTTTTAACAGTTCATAAAACATGTTTGAATACACATATCGAAATTCATGTTTATAAGATATTTGTAACTTGTTATAAATGAGAAATGCAAAAGTAATATTTTCAATAAAATTTTATTAATCCATAAAAAACAAGTATAATAAAAAATTATATATTAATGGAAACAATTATTTTAAAAATGCATATAAAAATTGTTCAATTTTTAAATTTTTATTTCTCTTAAAATTTTCTAAAAAATTGTCTATATAGAACCTCTTAAAAATGGCCGTGCTAAAATCTTCTTAATGTAAATCTTTTATATATTCTATTATAATACAATAATAATATATTTCTATATATTGCCTTTTTAAATGTGATGGTTTTAATTTTTACAGTTAATTTCATACTAATATTGAAAAAATATATTTTAGTTAATTTTTCAGGGGAGGAGGGCTAACATCAAAAAAGAAGACGTAATAAATTGGATATGATCTCAAAATGAATTCGGTCTGAAAAAAGTCCGATAAAATATAGCATATTTTAAATTTATAGTAACATTTAAAAAGAACAAAAATAATATTCGTTTTTGCTCGTTTTCGATTTCTAATCGGTGAGTGGAAGAACATACTAGTCTGAAAATGTGAATTTGAGATAATCAAGTTTCATGTTTCAAAGTTTTGTCTGCAATTACTTTAATAATCATTATGTTTAATATAATTATTATACATTGTTTAATTTATGGAGCTCATTCAAAGTGGGGGAAAATAAAAATACGCTGGAAATACGAAAAAATAAAGGTAATATTTCAAATCTAATATTATTTCAAAATCAGAATATTTAAATTATAATGCTAGGTAATATGTAAATATTTATTATCTTTTCCGTGCATCAAATGAACATTATAGTCGTTAAAATTAACAATGTGAACATTGTCACTGAACATACAGCACTTTTTTCGAATGACCTAGCTAGAATAGCTAATAGAATATTGTAATAACAAAACATTTTTTTTTTAGCGTACAGAATATCTAAAATATGTATTCGATTCCATTTCTGGAACAGAGAATGGAATATTTGTATTTAGGTTCTTATTACTTAACAACCTTAATATTGCTCTGCCCCACCCCTCAAAGAGTTCCGGCTTTTGTTTTCTGTATATAATACACCAATATAAATCACATAACTGTGACTAACTGTAACTATGAAAGAATGTTCTATATCGTCCATGAATGGGATCATTTTCCACCACTGTTGATTTTTCTCCAATTATGTTATTTATTTACTTTATATTAAAATAAAATAATATCGAGACTGTTACAATTTACTTTTTACAGTTTATATTTTTTACACTATTCGTTTTACAAGTATACGTACCAGATTTTGACTTTGTAAAATATTTACATCTAATTTCTTTATTTATTAATATTTTCCTATTATAAAAATGTTCAACTTTCATTTAATTCAGATGGGCTTTATATGCTGACAAAACATTTACTTAATGTGTCAAACATTTCACTCTAATGAGTCTATGTGTTTAGGACACCTTTAATGCGGAGATGGTTTTTAAGATTCAATCGGTACGTATATTACCTTTTTTTTTGTACCATAAAAATTATTTACATAAATGTAAATGGCTTTTACATAATTGATCTGAAAAATCTTGTCTTATTGAAAATACGAGTCTAAAAAATTACCTATAGTAAAATGTAAAAATAAAAATGAAATATTTTTTAAAAAATATTTGAATTTAAAAGCCATCTATTAAAAACCAACGTATTATAATATTCAAAATATTTTAAAAGCTCACATTATAATATATTTAAGTGAATTTATGTACATAAATAACAATTAACTAGGCAGGAACGTACTTTTTACCTAGACGTGTATCTCGTTTAATAATTTATATAAAAATACGAGTCAGATACAATTTTTTATTACGAGCATCTAATTGTGAAATAGAAAAAATGTAGCCTTATCGTATAATTCTACTTGTGTATAGTATATATATAACACACGGTATACGTACAAGAAAAGCGAGCTGCAATGTCACATTTTAATGATATTTATATTATTTTACCAATATAATGTAGTATTTCGTGACTTATAAAATTTGTGGATGCATATATATATATCTCGGCCATTTCGGCTGCAATCGACAGAAATTTGACATTAGTCGCGTAGTATCCTCGTGCATAACCATAGAATTGTTTACACTTTTTGGACTTGGACAAATATTCATTTTACGTCAATATATTCGTATGAATATCATTTTATAACACTACAAATGTGTGCCTAAGACCTACCATAATATAACATGTTATAATTTCAGTACGTTTAGTCGGTATGTATAATGAATAACGTAGTGTATGTTATTATGATGTGTGTACAGGTGATCTGTCGTGTTTAAACGCATTCCCCAGCCCATATATACTATAGCGGACCTAACCGGACTCACCTTGAGGGCGGACACGACGCCGTGGTTTCTGCATCTGGCGCACTTGGGCGTCCGCTGGTACCGTTCGGACGCGCGCTGCAAGAAGAACGCCGGCGACAGGCCACCGAGCACGGCGGGATGCTGCGACATGAGAGCGGCGGTCATGTCCACGCCGCTGGGCAAACTCATCGTTACTGCGGGCCGGGCGCGGGCGAGTGTGCAATATTGTACTATGTGCACGCGAGATGACGAGACGGGCGGCGGATGGACACGGACGCGGTAGGATGCCCCGGCGACGACGACGCGACGACGACTAGACGTCTCTCTGCGGCGCGTCCCGCCGGTGGGTCGGACGGGCACGGCGGCCGGGGCTCCGCCCAGCGCAACCGCCCGCAAAGCACCGCCTCGTACCGCTGCGGCACGCGTATACCGTAACAATATACATATTATAATATAGTACGTTTATTATTATTATTATTATTATTATTATTATTATTATTATTATTATTATTATTATTATTATATGATATATAATCATTTATATAGCGTCCGTTTTATTTTCTGTTTTTTTTTTTTTTTTTTTTTTTCGAAATTTCATATAGACAAAAATAACTCACAGTAGGTATACGCGTAAAATATATTTCAGGTGGCCCAAATGTTATGATATATACATAATTATAATATTACAAGGGTTAAGCGGCGACGGGGGCCACGTCGAATCGTCGACCGCGTTTACCCGGTCGAACTCCACCCATATACCTATGCGGTGTCTCCCCCCCCCTCTCGTCCAACAGCACATATGTATAGCTGTTACATATAATATATATCTTGCAAATAACCAAAATACATGTACCGGCAGTGCCACGGATCTAGAGAATTTGTCGCCCGGGGCAAAAAATAATTGTAGCGCCCATTTTTACATTTTAAAAGCAAAACGAAAAAAAAGGTCATTCGTCAATTCCTATTAAAAATTAAGTGATCAATGGGATCAAAAACGGGACGAAAAGTTTAAATATTTTACATTTTGCGCCCCATCATAATGGCGCCCAAAGCACTTTGTACCGGTATCACTTTATGTATACTTTTAAAAGTCTATGCACTTCCGTCCGTTATATATACAATAACGCATATTGTTCGTTTCCAATATATTGTATATTTCAATTTTCAACTATACCTCCGAAGTTTCATCGCTCTCACCAGCCACACATCATTATCGTCGTGCCCAGGCCTTTAACATTATATCGCTATGTTGTATAATATAATACGTCATCTGTTTATTATTATAATTATTATTACGTAAGTATATCTTACATACATGCATTGGGAATATTGGCATCACCTTTTATTAAAAAAAAAAATAAAACGCTTCCGAAGTATTATACATGATGCATATCTCATAAAAAGGATTAGCAAAAATACTGAAAACGAGCCGTGACGAAGTGGGTGAGGTTAAGAGTTTCAACTATTTATAGGATCCGTTCAACGGAAAGATGGTGCAGATTTTTAGGAAGATATTAAACACAGAATATAGTGTGGATGGATGGGGTATGGACAGAAAAAAGCTTTAGGTATTTTATGCGGCATCATCCCAATTAGGTTAAGAGGGGATATCTGCAACGCCGCAATTTTTTAGAGGTTCTATACAGGCAATTTTTGGAAAATTTTAAGAAAAACGAAAATCTAACAATCATATATATTTCTTAATTCACACTATTGTGTGAAATTTATTGGTTTATTGGTTAAAGGATTATGGCCTTTAAAAATATCGAAAAAGTTGTTGGAAATTTTTGGAAAGTTGTACGAAAGTTCACGATAACAAAAAAATAGAAAACTATCAGTTACTTAAGAATTTCTCACAATCATTCTATTGGGACATATAAAAATAAAACCAATAAAAAATCAAACAAAATTTTCGAAATGAAGGACTTTATTTATTCGTTCAAAAGAAAATTCATTTTAAACAGCACATTCCAGAAATTATTTATTGATTTTTTTCAGTAAGTTTCTTAAACGTTAAAGAAAATTACTGTTTATAACGGCAAATGTTTTTAAGTGAGAAAATAAGAAATAAAGTTTCAATGGTTATTATAATGTATTACTGAAATAATATACATAAAAATACCATCAAATTTTCAGATTTATCTTTGACAGTAATTTATATAATATTATATTACACCGAACTCGCTTAATATAATTTTATATTGTAATTAATTATTATACATTTAATATATCAACGGACATTATTAAAGCGAAATGTTTCCACTCCTACTGGCTGCCTTTTTTGTTTTATTTTCAAATTTTCTGGTTTTTAAATTAATCTATCATTAAAAGAGGTCGTTTTTCGATTTTCTTAGTAGGTCTTTTTCTTAAGGAAAACTACCGATTATAACGTAAAATCATTATAAATCGAAAAATAACGAAATAAGCTGTCATGGTTATCAATTGTTAGTTTTAAATATTTGTAATAAAATAAGATTGTATAGTGGTAATTGGTAGTTAATAAAAGATATCGATATTTTTTTGAATAATATATATGTATATACGTACACCAATCTGTGCACCTTAGAATCGTTTTATTCGAAGGAATGATTTATCGTTGCTTTTAAATGTAATACCTACATCGAACATCCAATGAACGCTTTAAACGGAAACGAATTTTCTGCGAAAGGAGCTATTTACCTTAAAACTCCTACCCAAAGAAGTCTAGTGTACCTATACCTACAAAATCACATTGTAAGACCAATACATTCTCTTTGATACCTTGCTATGCTCAGAATCTAAAAACAAAAACTTAATTTTAGTGCCATAATTAAATGTATTATCGTATTGTATTTTACTATAGGAAGACTATATTATAATAATTCTATTATTATGATAAGTGACATCTAAAATATATTCTGTGGGCAATAATTATTTCGATCCTCCATATTATACCAACGTTTTGATAACAACATACCAAATATAATATTATTATAATGTATATGATATACAATATTTCGACGTTTTACCTATCTATAACTACGGTAAATAGATTACAATATATTGTAATGCGTATTTTGTATAATATATATATTGTTTTTTCCCCGAAAAGCCACCGAGCTGTCGATGACAACCGATTTATAGTTGACGCGACGCGTGTGGTTTTTTTTTTTATTATATTATTATTTATATACATATATATTATAACGTTCGGAAATATCGCAAAGGGTTGTGAACGTGACAAAAAGGGTCATTTTTCGGACACCCTCTTTACCACGAGTCCTCGACGTCAGCCACACAATCTGAACGCTAGATACCATAACAATAATATATAGTGATCGGACCCGGCAAATGGTCAAAAAATTCTAGTTTTATTATAATTTTCATTTATTTATTTATTTTATTTTTTTTTTTTTTTTTTTTTTTTAACCGGCCTCTCGTCGCTGACAATAATATGTAAAAATATGCTGAACGTTTTGGCGGACAAACAAATATGCCAATGACAGTTCGCCCGATTTTGTCGAATCGCATATGGATTTATAACTGTTGACTCGACGATATTTGGATTTTTTTGTCCCATTTCCAAAGAATAAAAATATAATAAATATTATTTTGACCGTACTATATATACGCACCGAATAGTATTACCACAATGTGTAATGGACGTATAATAATTTTACATCACCACTATATATAATATAATACCTATATATATACCGTAATATACGCACATATTATATAATATTATTACTTACGGTACTAAGATTTTATTATAATACGATGACCATATACCTACTTACGTACTTATTTGTATATACAAAGATATTATTCTTATTTTCATAGCATAATAGACATTTAGATAGGGACGCTCAAAGCTTAAAAGCTTCAAGGCCTAGGACAGAATCTTTCTCCAATCCATATTTATGTAATTATAATATACTTATACTATGAGTTCGAAAATAAGGAGCCCTATGATAATCGAGAATTTTTTTTTTGGGGGAGAGGAGGCATTTTTAGACCTGTGATCCTGCACTAAAGATAAGAATAGAGATTCGGAAATTTTAAAAATTAAAAAAAAAAATCATAATTTATCAGATCTACATTTTATTATAGACGAAAAACATTAGCCCAAACTAATACGACCAACTGCCCTTGTTTCAGAATCGCTAAATGAGTCAACCCACCATTTTAATCGGTAGAGTTGTAAAATATGTATGTATGTTTTAAATATTTAAGAAAAAAGATTTTGTTAAGGATAGACTATAGTAGTTGTACTTGCCCACAGCGGTAGCTCCAGAGATTTGTTCGAAAGAGAGAGATCAATGAATACTAAAAAAAAAGTTTTTTAAGCTTCAAATACGATATTTCTTCATCAATTCTTAGATCAGGGGGAGAGCCATGGCCACCCATTGAGCAGCCACTGCATGTTCATATAAATATTCAAATTAAATGGCACAATGATCAGAAAACAGTATTCTGAATTAATTAAAACGTCTAATGATAATATTGTTCAAGTTCAAGTTATATTGTAGATATACTAATATACCTATCAAGCAGTCTTGTGAAGAATACATTTATTTTATTTTCGGAATACGTATTCGAATAAATGGATAAAAAAGTATTCAGAATACGTAATCGAATACTTCAAAAAAAATCTATTATGAATACATATTCGAATACTTTTAGAATATATTTTTTTGCTGCTAATTTTAGTCAATATTGGAATGGTTTGCCTGTTTGATAATTAATGTTTAATGGTTCAATATTTTACTATCTGGAAAACAAATATCGTGAGATAATACCTAGTGATGAGATGGGAAGGCGTGACATGTAATAATAATCAAAAATGACAATTCAAAATAATTTTTTTACTGAATAAAAATTACGAAAAAAAGTATTTAGAATACGTATTTAAATACTTTTTACGAAAATTATTTAAAATAGTATTCGAATACAAAAAAAAATATGTAAATACTTTTATTCGAATACTTTACATAACTGCTATCAAGAGTATATGGAATAAATTATGATCATAATATACTATATAGAATATATTTTAAGAGAATTAGAATAATTAAATATGAAATATTTAAAGTATTTGTATTTCAATTTATAATAAAGTATTTCAATATTTTTGAAATAAATTTAATATTTCTATTTAATAATATTCAATAATAATTGGTTTAACCTGAATCTTGGATAAAACACAGTTAAGATACCAGACCTAAGGACCTAATAATTATTAAGAGGATGTTAACAGCCACACACACATTTTAACCGTATTAAAACACATTCACGCTCTAAATTTATAACTTCTGTCTTAGTAATCACAGAGTCAAAATGTATACAAAATATGGAAGATGAGAATATTTACTACGCTCGAGAGTAGAGTTTTGATAGCCGAAATATTTTTTATTTTTATTTTTTTTGTTTGAAAATTACCCGATTTTCAATCATGGATTTTAAACTTTTCAAATAAACATATTGAAAAAAAAATCCAGCTTGAGCACAATAAAGATTCTCATCTTTGATCATTTAGAGAGGAGATGATTTTTAACGAATATCGTGTTATCACAACAATAAAAATACTACTGATACATGACTATTTTTAAATTACTTTATAATTAAATATTTTTGAATTGTTGGATTTTCATTTATATACATCTATATATAAGAGGTGCTTTTACAGAACCCCTAAAAAAGCATGTGTACACAATAAAGAAGAGGTATTTAAACTGTGCGTCGCGTGTGTTGGTCAAGGGAGCCGCAGAATAGAAGAAGAAAAAAAATAGTATAATATGATAATAATTAGATGATTGCAATTATAGCAAAAGCGTTACAATAAATTATTACGATAATGACAATATATAATGATGCATTTAGACTATAACAGTTAAGGAGTCGCAACACCAACTGAAAATTAACCTAAAAGTGTGACAAAACCGTGGGACTTTGAAAAGTCTGATTTCAATTTTAAAAACTATTTTGAATTCATCATTTTATCTTCTAGGGATCGAACAAGGCGTTTATTTAATTTTTTTTTTTTTAGCCGTGTTATTTATCATTAAAAATTGCAATTTTTAAATATTGTTTACATTTTAATCTGTAATAATAAAAAAAAATGCCTCGATCGATCCCTAGAAGACAAGCTGACACATTTAAATCTGTTTACAAATCGTAAATCAGACTTTCCAAAGTTCTAAAATGTTGTCAAGCTCATTGGTCTTTTAAGCGGAAATTTCGTGATTACGCAACAATCGAAAGTGATACAGGTACGGGGCTAATTTTATATTAATTTTAAAATGTACTTAAATATTTCTAAATTATTATATTTTTATTTTTCATATTATTTCTTAAAAATTTCCTATACAGAACCCCTTAAAAATGACAGGTATTATGGCCTTTTAAAAGGGTATATTATTTGAGCAACAGATGATATTTTGACGTGAAAAAATCATGATACATTTCGTATTTTTAACAACCCGTTTGCGCATTGGTTGTGTGTATGTACTATTTACATATACATATCGTTTTATATATTAGTATGATTAAACTTTTTTCTTAAAAAGATATTTAGATATTAAACTTATTAAAATTAATAGTAAGCTGTAAATGTTACATCTGAGTGCAAGTGATTCTAATGCCACAAATTGAAAAAAAAAACTAAAAATTAAAATAAATATTTTAGTGACCACTGACCAACGCCATTTTATAATTTTAGTACCCGAAAATGCCTCCAATTTTTTTTTATTTTTGGCGCCGAAATGGATTATGAAAAAGTACTTAAACATACCGTGATTAGGGTCACTAGTACCCAAACGTTTTTAGTCTCAGTTAAGTGCAGTAGTCATGATTATCTTTTTTTTTTGTGATTAATCATTTGGGAGTCGTCTATAATATATTGTGAAAAGAAGAAGGATTCGTGAGTTGAAAACATTTGAATAGGTACCACTGCTATATAGCATCCTCTTAACTAAATAAGGCCTAAGGACTTAAGAGCCGGCATTTTCATTGTGGTTTATCTAAAGTGTAAATTGAACCAAAAATTATGATTAAGATGAACCTTAATCATGTTTAATTATTTTCATTCTGCTATTAAACTAAGCTTCAACAGGAATTAATATAGACTGGGCACTCGATGGTTTTTAATAAAATATGTCTATCAATCTATCCTCTAGACGACTCCTTTAATGCACTTAAAGCTTACTTAATATCATATAGGTACTAAGGGAAATACATTTGCGTAAAAATAAGAACTTTGTAATAATATATTTATGATTATAACTATAATATAAGAATTGATGTTAAATATACGAGAATTGTTTTGGTTTATACCGTTACATTAAGTTGGTATACTTATAACAGTACTGGTAACTTTTTATTTATCCCGGAATTGTGAGAAATTCATCTACATCGGAATACTGTTTCTATCGGTTTATCAGTATACCCTCACCACAATTGTTTTTGCATTTTTTTAAATATAATTTTTAACATATATAGACTGTAAAAAATATTATTTTTATTCATTTATATTTATATTTATTTTTTATTATTAATATTATTGTATTTATTTAGTAGTAAAGATTTTGTTCTGACGAAAAATAGAATCTAGCAATTATATTCTAAATACTTTTATTTTATTTTGAGGCATGATTAGCCCTTTATTCCATAATTATTCATATTTGCCCCCCCCCCCACTTAAATGAGCTTTAGATCCACCACTAAGGTCGTCCGTTCCGTCCACTCAGAATCTAAAATGCAAAAGAAATCCAACGTGATTTGTCGTGTTGAACAATGGTGCGGTTTCACAACAGTGCAGTCACTGGTGTGAATTAATGTGTTATTGTAGAATACAAGTATATTACCTACCTCCGATGAAATTATCGATGTCTTCGTCGTACATTGATATATTTATCATAAAATAAGAATAAGAAATTATAATAATTGTATAATTTTGTAATAAACTACGGACGTCTATGTAATAAACTATAAAGATAAAAGTAATAACAATTATTAATATCTGAAAAGGGAGAGGAAAGAAACAGATAATATCGGTGTATATATTTTGACCCATGTCATCAATATGGGGCAAATAACTAATTTAAACCGGTATAATAAAATGTTTATACCGGTGTAACCCAACGAATTTCTTGATAGTCACACTGAAGTTGAATTTTTCCCATTGGAGAATCAGCTTGGTGGCTACGTAATTACATATCGATAAGCATGCATGCTATCTTAATTCGTGGCTTCAAATAATATGTTTTGTCTTTTATTCCATAATTAACTAACAAATCGTTATATTAATTAGCGGGATATCGAATAATAATACACACAAATATTACGATTATACAACAAGTTTAAATTTGAAAGCTTTAGTTTAAATTTAATGTTGTCATATGAATCTCCACAAACCATGTACCTATACACTGTACAGTGATTAATATACGATCGGTCGTAACGAAACAAATTATAAATGTCCAAGTCTACAAACACAAATAAAATAATAGAAATATAATTTGTCAATACTTGAACTCGACAACCACAAAGTATCCAAAATATTATAATATTTAAAATGCTTAATAATAATCAGTAAGTATATAATTGAAATTAGAAATTACAATAATAAAGTATAGAAGTACTCAACTTTTATTTACCTATTAAGATTAAAATCATAATATTACCATAATAGATGCGGATAGATAAATCATGATATAATATTTTTATACTCGGAGCTTTTTTTATAATAAACTTAAGCTGAGCGAGGCTTATCTCTTGAACTTCGATTCAAATAGACAAAAATACGTTTAAGCACCATTATGCCTTAGATTTTGGCTTAAGAGGCCTCCACACTACTATTTTTTTACGATGCGAACTCCGATAACAATTTTGAAAATATACATACATTTTTAATTACTTACTTGAGGGAATGATCGAGCCACATTTTTCGTTTTCACATATTATACTAAAATTAAAAAACCATTTCAAGTTTCCGAAAATTTCAAAATTTGAACATAAATATGTAATTAAATAAAAAATAATTTTGAAAAAGTGCTTTGATCATTCTCTCGTAAGCAATATTGTGATACGCACATCTCTGTGAATTATCCCCACTTTTTACCGTGTATTAAATTCTCCGCCTCTCATTGGTTACGTATATCAAGCATACAATGCCAAGCTATCACCACAGACTTGAATGAAAAGCGAAGAACTTAATATATGGGAAAAAGTAGATATCATCCGCATATCGGACCAAAGTTCGTAATGTTGCTGACATACCTATCTATTTTGTCATGGCTGACATGTACGTGTGTAATGACTCCCCGCCTACATTTGATACAGGTTACTAACACTGATGATCACGTACGCCTCACACAAACACAAATTCGTATAAAGAAAGTATAATAAATGTCCTAAATAATACTCCTTAAAATCATGTGATGTGGAGGCCCCTTAAACCATAATTGAAATATTCATCGAGATATGTAAAATACGCCTTAAAATTAAAAAAGTAGGCCACACAAACAACTAAATGATGTTCTATAATTTTACGATTATTATAAAATAAATGCAGAAAATATATCTGTAGCTCTGATTGAAAAAGTGTTGATTTCATTTATTATAATAATCCTACCTATTTGTATGTAAAGAAAAATCATCAGACCATTTTTAAAACATTTAAATTATTCTTCAAATAATTATAATAATAACGGTGATCAATATTATGTTACCTTTGTAATATAATTGATTATAAATTACTATAGAGTATAGATTGGCCACCGCCATACAAAATTGTAAGCGTTGGCTATTCACCCGATAGAGTGCGTTAACAATATGAATTAAGTATAATAATATGTTACATTTCGACGGTCGACCGTTGTGTTTGGACTACGAAACGATAATAAATCGGTTTTCGACGCCCGACTAACCACCGCGCTCGACACAACCGCCTGTCGTAGTCGAATACGAATAACAATGTTGAATTTATTGTTAGAAATCGTTTTCCTAATTTGTTGACATTTAACAATATTATTAATTATATTAGGAGGTGCATAAAACACAGGAATATATAGCTCAGGAATAGCATATCACAGGAAAAGTAATTACAGAAAAATATTATACGGGGAAATAAAACTCAGGAATCAGATTACACGGAAAAATATTACACAGGAATGAAAAAATCGGGAAAGTATTAAACAGGAAAATTTTACACGGGAAAAATATTACACGGAAAAATATTACAAAGGAATGAAAAAATCGGAAAAGTATTAAACAGGAAAATTTTACACGGGAAAAATATTACACGGAAAAATATTACAAAGGAATGAAAAAATCGAGAAAGTATTAAACAGGAAAATTTTACACGGGAATATACAAATATACACACATGTAAATGCAATATTATCCTGGAGTTTTCTTGAGTCTTTTAAGTATTGTTGGGGGGGGGGGGGTAGAAGATGAGATCGGCATCGTATCTAATTTTGTAGCAGCGTTATCCGCACTCAAATTTTTCGTTTTCGACTACCCAAATATGTTCACTTTTAATATGCAACACGCAGGGAAATAGGGTCTAATAATCCAACCCAAATCACATTATTACGGCATTTTAAAATAGGAGTGCGTAATTAAAAACTCCATAGTTAAAAAATAAGAACCATCTGCAGTATAATCTCTGTATTACGTATGTGTAATATTTTCCCCGCCTTTTATTTTTCCATGCAATAACATTCCTGAAATGTTCGTTCCTGTGTAATATTTTTCCAGACTTATTTTCCTACGTAATAACATTCAGGTGTAATATTTTCCCGTGTAATATTTTTCCCATATTTTAGTTTCCTATGTAATTAATTATATAAATATATATTTTATAATTAATATAATTTCCTGTATTATAATTTCCCGAAATATTTATTCCTGTATACAATTTTACCGTGTAATATTTTCCTGTGTTGTATAGCCCTCCATTTTATTACTCTATACGACGTCACGGTCGCATCAAAACGATCTCGTTTTACAAGTACAAGTACACAGATAAACCCATAAACCTATCCTAAAATACGTATCTTTTTTTAATTGCACAGTTTTAATTAATCTAAAAACATTTAAATGTATAGGTGATTATTTTTAACATCCTGTAAGTTGGCATTAAACAATACATATTTAACTTTAAAAATACAAAAATACTTATATAGGTATATATTTTTTAGGTCAAGATTTTACTTGCGTTAGTGTAAAAATGACTTAATATGGGCATAGTGGAAGAAATTTAAATTAAATTTACCAGAAAAAGAAATTAAAATAGGTAGCAAATACACATGTGTTTTATAATATACTTATATTCTGAATTAAAATTAAATTCAGCCATTTTCTTTGAAATGTAATTGTAAAAAAATTGGACAGGACGGATATGGAATCCGCAGGTTTTTCAATTAGGGTAGATGCAAAAAAAATGTATTCATACTTATATTTGTATAAGTATATGCACAAAAAGAATAAATACATTTTTTCCTAATTGGGTAATTTAGTATGAGTGTAGGAATGATTTTTTATGGTCATAGAGAAAGAAATTTCAATAAAATTTAACAAACAATGAATTGAAAATAGGTACCTAATACACATATGTATTATATACCTATATTTTGAATTATAATTAAATTTCGAAATTTAATTGAAATAAAATTGGACAAGACGGATATGGAACCCGCAGGTTTTTCAATTTGGGTAGATGTAAAAAAAATGTATTTATACTTATATTTGTATAAGTACATATACAAAAAGAATGAATACATTTTTTCCTAATTTAGTAAGTTATAGTACGAGTGTTAGAATGTCTTTATATGGCAATAGAGAAAGAAATTAAAATAGGTACCAAATACACATGTGTTTTATATACGTATATTTTAAATTAAAATTTAATTCTACCATTTTCTTTGAAATGTAACTGTAAAAAAATTGGACAGGACGGGTGTGGATCTCGCAGGTTTTTCAATTTGGGTAGATGCAAAAAAAATTTATTCATACTTATATTCGTATAAGTACATATACAAAAAGAATGAATCATTTTTTCACTAATGAGGTAATTCAAGATAAGTATAGGAATGACTTTTTTATGGCCATAGAGAAATAAATTTCAATTCAATTTTCCAGAGAAAGAAATGAAAATAGGTACCAAATACACATATGTATTATATACCTATATTTTGAATTAATATTTAGTTTAGTAATTTTAAGATTGAAATTTAATTGAAAAAAATGTATATGACGGCTGTGAACCCCGCAGATTTTTTAATTCGAGTAGATACAATAAAAATGTATTCAGTATTTTATTGGTATAATCACCTATACTTATGGCTGTACTACCTATGACTATATCACAAGATAAAAAGAAATTCAATTTTAATTTACTGTTTGCCAATTTATGCTATTAATTTAAGAATTATCTTGTTTATTTAATACTATATTTATGCTTCGTTTAATAATTATATGCAAGTCACGTGTTTCCATTTGTCATTATCACATGGTGATATATATCACATTGTGACGTTCTACACATATTTGCATATAGTAGGTAAGTATTTTCAACTTATCTTAGAATATTAAAACTATATATTTCTTACAAAGATTTTTGTGTCAACAAATATTTTTACACAATAAAACTTGAACACCCAAAACACCCCTTAAAAGTATAAATTTATATCAGAAAAGTTTACGTTGCATATAGCAACTATGTGGAATTTTCGATGAAAATAATTTCGTTGGGATAACATGTAAAACGAAATTTTCTATACATTGTAATATTCGTTTCAGTAAGTTAAGCTACGCCCATACAATGATAGGAGAGCATGGGAGTAGCTTTCAAGATGGTACTCTCCAAAAATCATATATATATGTATGATATATAAGTCATGATAGTCTCTCGCACTATCACATTTTTATGATAGTTTGATAGTACCTATCACGTCCTATATATTATAAATGTAAATGATTTTGGAAGAATAACAGCTACTCTCATGCACTACTTTCACCGCGTGAACGTGCCTTTAATATAATAGTTTGTTAAAATATATGACTGTATTTCGATATGCAGCCACAGCCAACTATGTAGTCTCCGGTAAGTTTTTTTACAGAATATCTAAATACCTAGAGTAAATCAGCTTTAAATCGAAATACAATATTTAGCCTTTACTTATATATTTATAATGTACTTATAAAAGCCTATTTGCATGACCCGGGGGACACTACGTGGAATTTGGCTCTTATCACCCCCCAAAAATGATTTTTTTGAGCAGCATAAAATCAATTATAAAACAAATACTCCGTATTATTAATAAAGTTGCCAACCAACCATTATTGACCAACTACTGACTAACAACTAACTTCTTTGACATACGCTCTTTCTCTCCTATCCGTATATATCAGTACAAATCATAATTAGGTAGATATTTTCTAATCTATTGTCATAATATATAAAATATTAAATAATTAGTTTATGTAGTTTTAGGAATAGGTACCTACACAGAAAGAAAAAATGCTGGTAAAATCAACAAACTCTTATGATTAATTTTTAACAAAAATATGTTGGTTAATTTAATAATAATTTTGTTGATTTAATCATATTTCGTTTGAATCAATACATTTGTTGTTATTAAATGTTTGTTAATTTGACAATAAAATTATGTTTAAATTTATATCACTAACCAGGTACTTTTAACAAATATAAATTGTCAATTTAATAATAATTTTGTTGATTTAATCATATTTCGTTTGAATCAATACATTTGTTGTTATTAAATGTTTGTTAATTTGACAATAAAATTATGTTTAAATTAAAATCACTAACCAAGTACTTTTAACAAATATATATTGTTGATTTAATCACATTTTGTTTAAATTAATACATTTGTTTTTATTATATTTTATGGGGATCCTGCGATTCATAAACTCTATATCATGACATTCTACTGAGTGTTGATAAAAAACTAAAATTTTAGAAAATTATAGTCTATACATATTTAATTATTATTATAATACGCGGGTCAATAACTCATTTTTCATAATTTGTTGACTTAACACCTTTTTCACGCGCACCCGCGAATGAATATTCATTGTCTATCAACAGCCAGTTCAACACCTTGTAAAACACCGGAAAACCCAGAAAAATCAGAAATAATAAATCGACGTGATGAACCGACGATAAGACGGTACCGGAAAAGTCTAGATAACAGCGGAACGTTGTATAGATTAGAAGTTTAAATAAACGAATCATTTTGTAAAATTAGGTGTTTTGTTTCTTAAATTGATCAAAGTAAATGTTTGATATTGGTGTTTAACAAACAATTTTGTAAAATATATAAAATAATCTGCAGTAACTTTTAAAATTGTAGTTGAAACAAAAGTTACTGCGCGCATTTATTTTATTTAAAATGTGATAAGCCATGTCCAATTATTAATCAGATAATATCAGAACTAAAATAATTATGTAATTTTTTAATAAAATATTTTCAAGACACTTATTCTTGTGTTTTATTTTTTATTGAATTTATGTTTATAATAACTATAATAATATTATATTGCAGCATTGTAACATAGACCACAAATAATAAATATATTATATTATATAAAATACAGTCTTATAGTAACAAACAATAAAAATTTGCAGAAGAAAATCTGAATAATAAAAAGTTCAAGTTATGTTAAAACTTTTTTCAAAACTTAGTTAGTTTTTAGTTTTTACTCCCTTTAATGTAGTAATTGAGCACCTACTGTCTATAAAAAAACAACACTTTAAATTTAAAAAAACATTAATTTAAAACCAATAGCTCCTTCGCTCCAGTCAGAATCTAAAAAAATATATTTAACAATTTTTCACTTAAATGTTCAACTAAAATACAAGAAATTTTCAACTTTTAGTTTAACTTAATCTTACTTATATTAATTACAATTAATGAATTTAAAAAATGCATTAATTTGCCGCCTACCTTTATTTAATAGTATTGGTATAAAAAGAGTAAAGTCGACACTTTATTGTTTAGAATGGTGCTTATAGCTAATATAACTATACTTGTATGTTAGTGTGTTTTATTTTCATCTACTAAAAATAAGATTGCATTTCGCTCGAGAAGTATCTGTAGAGGTGAAGACACTTCTATTATTGGACAGAATATTGGTGGTGGATTTATTTAATTTGAAGGTAACGATAAAACATTTCTTTCAAAAAAAACGATTCTGAGCAGTTTCAAAACATTTTATTACTATAATTAATTAGTAACCGTAACAACTTTATTTGTTATTTTTTTATTTAAAAAAAATCTACCACAAAAATTCTATTTAAATGTGTTTACAGAAATAAAAATATAATAATAATAAAATAAACCATATAATTATAAAACTCCTTTGATTTGCTCAGAATCTAAAACTACCAGGTAATGTAGATTTAAAGATACTATAGTGATAAGTTATGTTAATTTATTCACATTTTTAAATATTTTTTCTAACTTTTTTCAAACTCAAATACCTTTTTTTTTACTAATAAGTCGGTAGAAAAAGAATAAGTTTGTAAATTTTTGTTCTGAAATGAATTTTTTTTGTTTATTAATTAATTTTTTTTGAGACACCCCCTTTAATATTTTCGGGTTTTAAATTTTAAATTCGATCCATCTCTAAAAATAGTATTAAAATAAAATATATTATAACTCAAAGAGTAATAATACATTATATACATGTTCCACAACTATAATTTCCATTAGGTTAGGTAGGTGAATAGACAGGATCTTCTAGGTATGACGCAATAGGTCCCATGTTCAAGTCAAGCAGCATGTGGGATGCCATATTAATTTTTTTGCATTTTTTCTGTATTTTCTTTGTAAATTTAACAAAATGAACTGTTAATTTAACAGAAACTAACTGCCGTAGACTTTTAAAAATAAACAAATTATTTTGTTAAATTAAACGGGCGTTATATAGGATTAACAATGTTGTTTATTATTCTCCCATTTTAACAAAATTAAAATTGTTAATTTAACAAAATTCAACTGCTATAGACGTTTAAAAATTACGAAAATTATTTTGTTAAATTAAACAAGCGTTATATAAGATTAACAATGTTGTTTGTCATTCTCCCATTTTAACAAAATGATTGTTTTATTAATAAATTTGCTTATTAACACTATGTTAAACATAATATTATTGATTCAACCTACATTTTGATTGATTTTACCTAGATTTTTTTTCTGTGATAATTGAGTACCTATCTATATTTTCTCGTTAAGGTGTAATTTATTCAATACCTATCTATATTTTATACTTAAATATACTCGTAACTAATTGAGTACCTATTAAAATTTTCAAGCGAGAACGCGTAATTTTTTAATACCTACCTACATTTCGTATGTAAAAATATTCGTAACTTACTGAGTACATATCCATATTTCTACGTGAATTTACGCCTAATATCTAACCACTATATCTAAATTACGTATGTAAATATAGGTACACTTAACGAGTAGATAACTATATTTCACGAGAGTTCACCAATATTTTATCTATACAAATTTCATATGAGTTTATGCGTAATTCATTCAATCTACATCTATATCTATATTTCTTACGTAAATATATTTGTAATTAATTTCATACCTATTCTATTATTCTATTATAGCTATTCACCAACTTTATCTATGTACGCATAATTTCTAGACGTGAAATATTTTCCAATACATTTCAAAATATATTTCTAGATTTAATTAAATTTCAAGATCAAGAAATAATATATATGCAATTCATATAGCCAAATGGCAGATATTGAACGCAATCTAAACAAATTCAACAATACTCAAATAGTAAAAATTATATTATTGTTCAATAAAAGCCTAAATATCTCAATTTCCATAAGAAATTTGAAACTCAAAACATTTTTACTAGAAGTATTCCAAGTATTTGTTAGAAAAATTGTGAAATTTGCATTTATACAAACAAAAACAACAAATACAAATATTTTAAAACATTTTCTGAACATAATTTTACAAGAACAAATTATTTCCTATAACATTTGAAAATATAACATAAGAACTATTCATAAATTTGTTATCGTTTATTTGTATTTCATTTCCTACACGAACACATTACAATAATTAACATATAAAAATCAAAAACGCTGTTCGTAAAGAAACCCCTGCACAATTTTTTTTTATAAATTATAAACACTTAGAAATGATATCATTTCGTTCAATTTATATAAAAATCAAAAACACATTTTATAAGGCAACCCCTGCGCAAATTTTTTTCAAATTATAAACACAGAAAATTTTTCAATTCATTCAACTTGTATAAAACTTCAAAACTTTTTTATAAAGGAACTCTGCTCAATTTTTATCTAGATTATAAACACTTAGAATATTTTTCGTTTGAGAGAACCTATGCAAAATTTTTCTTTATAACATAAAAACTCAGATAAATTTATTTTTATTTTCAATTAACATAAAAATCAAAAAAACTACTTCTAAGGCAACTTATGTAAAATTTTTTTTTAAAGAAGAAAATACTAAAATTTTTAATATAATAAAAATAAAACAAGTTTTTTTCTGGTAAATAATTATAGTGTAATACAAATTGAATGTTTAAAAATAAAGAATTTATACATTCCACAATATAATTAAAATGTCTAACACATTACCATTCTACAAGTCAATCAAATTTTCTAGTGCTATTCACGAAAATGCAGATTCATTTATTCGAAAATATAATAAAGCAAGCACTATTAATGGCTGATCTACTGAACAAAAAATAATTTTCTTATGTATTTATCTCAATGGCACTGTATCAAATTTTCTAGACTATTTGGGAATATATAGTAAACGCCTTTCATTTAGAATTTGAACAATCAGAACAAAAATATATGTTTAAAATAATTTTATAAAAAAGGAATCAATTACCTTAATATTATATATTAACGATGTGGAAAATGTATGCAATAAAATAGACTCGAATATATCACAAACACATATAACGTAAAATATAATTAAAGGTTTAAAACCAGAATTTGCTAGGTTTATAGGAATTCTAGATAATTAATAACTTATAATATTTAAAAAAGAATATCAAAAAATATGAATACATTGAATATATGATAAATAGTAAAACACCACAATTTTCTAAAGCAATTATATCTCAAATAACTAGAGAACACATTAACATAATAAATGAAAATAAAACACAAAATCAACTTCGACAATTTTTATTAATTAATAGAAATATGAATTTGAATAAAAATTATAATGAAAATTGGTATGCTAAGAATATAAATAATTACAAAAACAATAATATATTTTCAGAATTAAGCTCAAACCAAAGTTCTCAATATAACAATAATACTCGATCAAATAATTTCAATAATTACAAAAAAAAACCCAATTTATCACAATTTCAAATGTAGAACACAATGCGAATATTGTCATAAATATAATCATAATAGTAAAGAATGTAAATGGAACTTTATATGCGATTTTTGCAATAAAAGACATCATACTTCAGAAATTTGTTACACAAAAAAGCAATTTACAAATCAAATACATGTAAATAGGTTTAACCCACAAACGGGAAATTTGCATTACTCTTTAACTCCAGAAATTAAAATTAATTCTAATTCTTGTCCAATAATATCAAAAGTACTATAAATTCGGAAATCAAAACAATATCCAATAAATTTCCACAAACAACAAAAAACATTGATACTTTCTAAAATCAAATAGTAGATTCAATAAATATAATTGAAAACGATATCGACATATTAAAAACTTCATCTGGATATTCAATTGTACCATGTATTTCAGATGATTTAGAACATAATACAAAATTATCTAATAATATTACACAAAAATTTGGAAATATGTCATTCATTCTTGAAAATTTAGAATTAATACCAAGTGAAATAACCACAATTAACACAGAACATAGAATGATACATTATTTAATTACTAAAGATAAATATGATTCATCTATTTCATACTTAGGCTTTTATGAAAATGTATATAAACTAAAAAGTATTTCAATAAAAGATGGATACGAATATATAGCGATATCTAAAACTTACATAACCAATGAACAATTAGATTGGGAATTAATAAAAAATATGGTATTTGAAATATTTGATAAGAGTAAAATAAATATACTTATAAATAATTTCGACAATGAACATGAAAATAAAAATATTAACATAACTCAAAATATGAAAAATATATATAATTATGTAAAAGAATTATAAACTATAAATACAATTAATATCATAGATAAAGATCAAACACATGAAAATGTAGGAACACAAATAAATCCTATATATAATGTTTCTAAAAAAGTAATCGATCTAAATAAAACATATTCATATAATATACTAATAATATTAGAACCAATTTTTCGTGTCACATATTTCAAAACATTGATATGGGGACGAAAATGTAATACAATATATCAAAATAATATAAATATAAAGAATTATAAAAATCCCAATACACACTCTATCAGAATACCTAAATTAAAGTTAAAAACATCTGACTTTTACCATAAAACTAAAGCAATGAAGAAAAAAATTAGTAAAAGGTCTATCCACAGAGAAAATTGCATATGAAAAATATGTAATAAAATCTAATGATTATACATTGATAAATAAAGATAAAAGATCAAATATTACTAGATAAAAACGTTGATAAATACATGAAAATAAATATAGTATCTGTTTGGTACACGATAACCAAGTGATTATCAAACAACTGATAACAGACCGATATTGTTACGTCTCCACGCGAGAACGAAAATTACGTGTCGTCAGTCGCTCTCGAATCACTGTGGTGTACCGGCATGCGCTCGTCTCGCGCACCTTTCGAGTACCGGTCCCATAAATAGTAAAGCTGTGCATAATTAATTAAAA
>JAIPRL010003828.1:0-43300 GCA_025469235.1 Pemphigus obesinymphae | reverse complement strand
CACCAAAATCATTCAAAAGATCATTCTCCAAAAAGCTTAAAAATAAAAAGCTTTTCAAATCAGCTAAAAAGAAAATGTGACGATTTCACAGAAAGGCCTTCGAAAATTGTTAATCGAGGAATACTATCAACTCCAAATATTCAAAATGTTCTAACGAATGATAATATTAACAATATTAATCAATGTATATATAGAGAACGACGGAAAAATATTCCAGCACTTCCGAAAAATTGTTTTGAAGTTATTGAAGCCATGAAAAATCGTGAAATTAAAAGTGTAGAAGGTGAACCATTTTTAATGTTAACTGATTCAATAAACAATATGTTATGTTTTTCTACAAATCGTAATTTGAAATTTTTAAGTACATCCAATATAATATTTGTGGATGGTACATTTTATTCTTGTCCAATGTTTTTTACCAACTATTTACGATCCATGTAAATATAAATGGCCATTATATTCCATTAGTTTTTTTCTTATTACCAAACAAGACAATAAATACGTATGTGTTATCATTTAACTTTTTAAAGACAAAATGTGCAGAATTAAATTTAAATTTAAATTTAACAACAATTGTTGCTGATTTTGAAGAAAATATTCATACTGGAGCAAAATTAATATGGCCATCAATTAAAGTAATTGGATGCAGATTCCATTTGACCCAATCTTGGTGGAGAAAAATACAAGAAATTGGTTTGACAAAAAACTACAAAAATAAAAACTGTGAGATCGGAATTTGGCTACGGAATATTTTTGGACTTTCCTTTCTAAAACCTGAAGAAGTTTCTGATTGTTTTGTGGAAGATTTTATGTCAACTTGTCCCAATGATCCAAAACTGGTAATCTTTTGTAATTATTTAACCACTATCTCAATGAATTTGCAAGATTTCCTCCTAGTATTTGGGCTTCTTCATCTATTACATCAGGACGAACAACTAACAGTTGTGAATCATTCCACTCCAAATTGAACTCACTTTTTACTAAATCACATCCAAACATTTATTTATTTACTAATATATTAAATACAAAAATTCAAACTGATACCTATATTATTCTCAGATCAGTGAACAAACAAAAATTAAGTAAAAATATAAATTATTTGCAACAAAAAAAAAAAAAAAATAGAAGAATTATTAAAAGATTATGAAACCAAAAAAATTAACCGTGTACAATTTATTAAATTAGCATCATTGCACTATAGAAAATAGTTTTTTTTACAATAAATAATATAATATAGGTACCTATCTAATGTAAATATTGACAATAAGTAATTCGATTAATTTTTATAAATGACAATAAATTATTATTATAAAGCTAAAGCATAAAAAAAGTTGTATTTATAAGTGTTTTAATTGTATATGCCATATTATATAGTACTTGAGTTATACGCATTAGATGATATTTATTTGAAATTAAAAATGTGTTTAATACTTTAATATTTGTAATAGGTATGTCTTTTTTAATCAGTATTATATATAATTTTTGAGTCCGTATAATAAAGCATTTTTAAATTTTGTTTTATGTGTTTATTATCGATATTATCACAGAATATAATATTATCATTATTTGTGTAATATAAACATAACTATATAGCCTATAGTATCTTCATGAATATAATCTATTAAAGTATTATTATATGTGAAAAGCAATAGATAATGTGATGACAACGTGACAGTGCCGTTCAAATGTAGTGTTGTAGTATACGTATATATTTTTTGCATATGTTTTTAACAATTTTGTTGTACCTATATTTTATTTTTATATATATATATTAATAAATAGTAAAATAGCACAAAAAATTTTACGATTCGTAAAATCTTCCCAAAAAGGTACACTGTACGCAATCGTGCTTTATCAGTGTTTATGTGTTGTATGGATGAAAAATTTCAGGTAAAAAAAGGTAGGTGGCAGAATCGATAGGTCGTTTTCGGTCTACCTGTTGCGGTAGAAAAGGTACTGGCGGAGTCGATATACATTTTCCCTACAAAAAAAAAAGGTCTGGCGGAATCGATGAAACCCCATACTTGGTAAATGTATTGCGTTTGAAAGCGATAATAAATCATTGCATTTGATAAAATCATTCTGAGCGCAGCTTAGGTACAAGTCACTGCCAGTTAATATTCAAATATTCTATAGGTATGTTTATTTTTATACCGTACGAACAAACTTTGTACCTAATAAATGTGATTGAGTGTGATTTTAGCAAAAATAATATAAATAAAATATTTCCAAATTTGTTTGATATATGTATTTATAAAATAAAACAATATAAATAAATTAACTAGATGTTTTAGTATTAAAAAAAATAACAACTATACAATAATTAAAAACAAACAAACAAACAGAAACGGTTTTCTTATATAATAAACGATAGGTATCTATGTCCCATATACAATAAGTAGGTATTATAAAGAGGCCATTCACAAATACCGCCTATATAACACATTGAACAGAAACAACGAATATTATATTCTGTAATTACTTTTATTACAGAAGTATTCATTATATATTTAAATATAAAATATTACAATACTTTGTCTTTTGAATATGGACACATTTAATACATTATATACTTTTTGCTAACCGTCAATCATAATGAGATATATAAGTCTGTGATTTCAAAACAATAATAATAATGACGTAGGTACTCTATAATAGTACCTAGGTACATTACAAGGTAGGTACTGTACTGGTTATTAATTATATTTACTTAGTGAATAGTAGTGAATAGAACTTAGTGAATTCAGTTAATAAACTGTATTGTTTTATTCAATAAATATTTATAATTAATTAACTATTGAAAATACATTTTGTATTTTAAAACGGGATATGACGGGAAAAAGCAAGAATATCATAGATGTAAAATTACTATAGGACATGCATAAAATGCACATGGACTTAAAATAATAATAATAATAAACATCACTGTAAAACCACTAGTTCCCTCGCTACGCTCAGAGACTAAAATTAATTTATAAATCATATAGATGGTAGTAAAATATAAATAATTTATACCTTCCAATTCAACGTATACTGGAACATTCGGAACAGTAATTTGATTTCCACAGATTTCATTAACATGTACATTTTTATTTTCTATTAAATATACAATAATAACATTATTATTTAAAAAAAATTATTGCTGTATTTTGTAATTTCTGTATTTGCTATAAACAATATGATTAAAAATACATCTTAAAACCATAATGATAAATAAATAAATAAATTTTATTATTTAGTCATTCAACTTTTAAATTTAAAAACATATTTTTGTACTTCAAGTATTATTTCGGCTTGAATAGTCACGTATATTAATTTTACATTTATGTACTAAACTTTAACCAAGCCATTTTTGTTCATTGTTAATTCTCATATAAATGTTAGATTTGTTTGAAAATATATATAACCATACCTATACTTATTTAATATTCAAAATATCAAAATTTAAAAATGAAAAACAGAAGATTCACATCAACACATAGAAACCATCTATATTATTGTACAAATACTAATATCAGATATAGGTACTTGGTACCTACGTCCTACTGTAAATAATAATTTATAATTATAAATATTTAAAATATTATAATCATTACCTTTCACTGTTGTTTCTGTAAATATTTTGAAAAAGTTTTTGATATTATATTTTTTTTTTTTTTTTTGTACAAGCCATTAGATACCTTATCCCATTTGTATTACACCTTATTTGTAATACACATCGTTCTTTTCCACAAACACAATTTTTCGAATTCATATTTTTACCTACAATTTATACAATTACACAATGGTGAAATAATACACAATTAATGAAAAAAAAAACAATTGATATTTTATTTTATTTTATTTGAATATATTAGTAAATATTAGAAAAACACGTGAATATTCATAAGGTATGTAAAATACGTAATAACCTGAAAAAATTCTTGATTACTATATGCTGTGTGTCTGTGTATAGTTGTCTAATAAAAGAAGTAATAACACATTATTGATATTACAAAAATGTGATTAAAAAGTGTCGTGAAAAAAGCAGATAAGGATTATATTTCTGTTGATCTACCCATTGTTAATTCAACTATAATATTAGGTGGGAATGCCTAGTGTCGTCGTCAAATGGTACCTGTAAAGTAAAGTTCTCCATGTACTCTGTGTAGACCGCGTGATTTTATAATAATATTATAGCTGATAGGTAATGGTTATGGGAATTAAAAATCAACCGGTTTTTGTTTACCAAAATATCTTTTGTCAAACGTATACATCAACCTAGTTATCCAATATCATAATTTCTGAAAACAAAGTTTAATTTTGCAAGATATAGCTGCTTACGTGATTGATGAAATGAACGGGTGGTTACACGCACATTAGTAATCAATAATCATATTAAACTGCTTATATTCAACTTCTTAGAAATAGACCAACCACCTAATGACATATACCTACTACTACATAATTTATTGATGAACTTATCATATATTCACAACCATGGTTGAAATATACTAGGTTATTGCAGTTGTATATCCCCCCCCCTCTATAATATTATCACTTGAAGAAATTAAAATGGCAGCGTAAGGGGCGATGTTTTGATTGGCTGATAAAATATCAGAATTGCCGGACGATAAATTGAATGTATTGTGCAATATAAAGTATAAATTACTAATAATTGTAAAATAACTTTATTAATTATATATTTAACAAATAAATCGAATATTTTGTTCATTGAAACTGTATATTATATTTATTTAAATTGATTTTATATATAATTGATAACCATTCTGTGGTAATGATAAGAAATTTTACCCTTACGCTGCCATTATATTTTTGTGATAACAACAGAGGCTATTTGCAATAACCTAGTATATTTCAACCATGTTCACAACACATTATTAATACACACACCTATGTCTTATTTAGTATACTTTATGTGGACAGAGGCTGAGGGCCTTGAGGTACCATCCCCCCCTCAATTAGTTACGAGACCGCAGTCTCATGAAAGGGTTCACGGATGAAGGCAACGGGACGCCCTCTGGTATTTTTCCATTTTATTGTGCGTTGAGCGTGCGTGTGTAAGTTGTTTGTTTTGGTTGGCTCGTGCGCGCAGCGGGTGTGTATTTTTTTTTTTTTTTTTGATGATGTACACACACACACTTACAATATAGCTGATTGTTGTATTGTTGTTTAGTATTTGGTTCGACATTTTAATACGTAATATTGTGGTTTCGAAAGGGAAAAAACTGGAACATACAATAATGGCATTTACGTGTTTATATACACTTGTGTGTTATATATATATTTTACATTACAATAATTGTGTATAATATTTTGAGTGAAATGAATAGTAAAAATAAATATTGGGATGACAATGATATTATTGAGAATTATTCATTATAGATACTAATTGGTATAATTATTTATGACCATCAAATCATTTTGCTTATGTTCTTCTTGTGCTATTTTATAATATATATAATATAATATTAAAAAACGGTGCACTTCGATCGTTGAGTGTCAGTAGGGCTGAAAGCACTTCGCTTGTCGGATAAGATATACTCTTGGTGAATGTATTGCATTTAAAGCAATGATAAATCATTGTGTGCGTCTCTCAGTGGCGATTTCCGTCCTGGGGGATGATATCAAGGAAAAAAAAATCGGCACATCAGATTAACTCTGCCCCCTCCCCACCACCCCGGATTCTCATATTCGTTATATTACATTTATGCGACGTGCATTTATATGGCCCAATTTTTTTTTAACATGATGCTGGTTTGTTCTTCCCATACTGTTTATTATAATAGTGTTTACTGTGTAACAAATTTATTTTGATACTTATAATTTTTTATTCTCAAATTTTGATTTGACAATTTATTATATTACAAAATAATATCTATTCTATGGGGATTTCAAGCCATTTTATCTAACATTTTTTCTATATCCACGTGAATATTGTAACGTATGTTTAGCATTACCAAACCATTTATGTAGATAAGGTATATAAAATTAATATAATATATGAACGCTTATTTACATTTACAATCACAAAAAATACAATACATAGTTTACTACTGATAACACACTGATTACAAAATAAATGTACGGTTCAAGTTCAAAAAAAAAAAAATTGAAATTTGTTTTTTTTCAAGGCTCTGGGAATGATATTACCCAGATCACCCTCCATAAATACGTCACTGCCGTGTCATATATACCTATATATGACTATATTATCTATATACCTCATATATATATATATGCATGTATATGTTTTGTACCTATGTACCAATTAAATAAACAGCTGTTACATGGAATAAATAAATATTATATATATATATATTAAATAAATAAATATTCAGCTGACTAATACGATACACCGCTCATCATCACTACACATATGTTTCATAATTCTCATAAAGGGGGCAGTTTTTAGTGAGGATAACTGGCCTTCCTGGCCGAGTTTATAAAAGGATTGCGCGCACTATCTCGAGCGTTCTTTTCTTGCCTACTGAGTGTACACTAACACTGCCATATACACGGTTGCAGATGGTGTACCGCGGATTGTGTATATGTGTAAGATACGGCATTCAGGTGGTAATGAAAAAAATTTTTGGGCAAATTTCACGCATGTTACAGCCGACCCTACAGTTCGTGTTGTAACAGACGTTGAGCCCCCTTTTTTATATTTCATTTCTCTTTATTCAATGTTCAGTGTATCGTTGTTATTCTAGCTACTTGTCTTACTTTACAAAAGTCTAAAATTTATTTATTTTTGCACTCACATAACTTTGATGTTGAATTGTTTGAAATGAATTTAATAATTCAAAAATTTCAAAACTAATTCCCGATGAAACTGATGAATTTAATAAACTTGTTGAACATTATGTAATGATCAAAAAGTGAGGGGGGGGAGATAATAAAGGGGATAGTAATATGTACGTTTAGGATAGAATTCATTATTGAGACAGTTATTATTTATCGATTAATGAAAAGAATTCATGATGTGAAAATTACCAAGACATTTCTCAAAAATGAAGGGAGTTTTATTAAGTTATTATTTTGATCAAAACAACACAAAGAATTCGGGGTAAGAGAGTTGAACATGGATATAATAATAAAAAGGTAAATAATGTTAAATTACTTGCCGGAGCTCTTGTCAAACACGTCTGTTGAGACTTGAGATCGTAGATAATAATATTTAGCAGATGACTTGCGGTGTAGGTTTATTCGCCGAAGAGTGAAGAGATATTATAAGGTATATGCGATTCGAACGATTAAATTAAAAACACTTTGTAATTAGATTAAGATAATAGACAATAATACACAATCAGAAACACCAATTTAACTTGTAAGATAATTCTGAGTTGTAGTTAGTTGAATGTGTGGCCACACACTGAAGGGAGAGCAGTCGAGCGATGCCTACTCTGGAGTCATTTTGTTATATATTGTAAGGAGGCATTTCCCCTGCAAAGAAGGGTTTTTTGTTTATGTGTGCAAAAATTGTTGTACACATGCCTGTCTCATAACAATATTTTACCTATACAATTACTGCGTAAGGACTTAGATATTTTAAAACGAAACGCGTGTGACCATTTTTTTATGCCAGCTCTTTCCCATCGTGTGCGCCTATGCGGTGTATGTATGTTCATTTTTTTTAACCTTATTCAAATATCATTCTAAGTAGTATACTTATTGTATTTAGATACAATCTATATTTTACTTTTTAATTGTTTTCAGTTTTTTTTTTTTACATAGTTTCCTTGTAATTCAATATTTTTATATGAGGGTATATATTGGTGTATCTGATATATGCATTTTCGTCGTATTTTATAAACATTCCGATAATTACATTATATATGATTGTTATAACTGTCCGTTCTCACGGTATTCAATGATGATACATAATTTTAATTGTATATAAAGAAAAATATCCATTAGGTACATTTTTATAATTTTTTTTTTTTTTTTTGAAAAAAAACATTCTTACACGTGTGCATAACATAACAATTACAAACCAGAGATCGACAAGCATGTAACAATAAAACAATTGCAAATGAAGGGGAAAAATGTCGACTGATAATTTAAATATAAAGACTACACTAGAAACTTAGACAACCGGAATTATTATTATAATTTATGAGATCCCAATAAAATTGTTTTTTTTTTTGTGCTTTGTGACAGATATTCATATCACCCCCCATAAAATGGTCCTAGTTACGCCACTGGCGATGTTTAAAATGCCTTTAAAAGCTTATCTAGTCGCGAATTGTGTTCGCGTACTGTTTTACCCGAGACAATTATGTCGTCTATTAAAATCTCAACCCTTTCTAATCGTCTAATGGTCTACGGGAATTAACGTCTGATTCCTAACTAATCGTTCAATTTACTCTTCCTACTTTTCTAAGTACTATAAAGACTAAACGGTATTTGCAAAATTTCGGGATCGTATCTTTTTTCACTCTCAGTAGTCAGTAATATTAAATATACGTGTTAAATGTACCAAGTCCGTCTTTAAATGTATCTTTGTACTTGCTAAGTATTGAGTCCATAAAGTCACTTCGGCCGTACAATTACATACATACTACGTTTACATGCAGTCGTTAATGTGCATTGACTTAATCCGGGAGTTGGGTGCATTTATATGCGTTGTTGCGCATTGCGTTAATGTCCATTTATTATTTAATTCGATTCATCAAATCGAATTAACTCTTACTTTCGGATTAAGAAATACATGTATACACTTAAATGCGCATTAAGGACTCGCAGTGATTAGGTTATCAGTAATTACTTATCAGATATCATAGTTATTCTAATTTTCTGCACATATGGCTTTTTCTATTTGAAATATTTTTATTATTTAGATGCATGTAAACTCGAACCCTAATGCGCATTATTAATACGCACAAATACTGTAAATGAGAATACGGGAAACTCAATGATATCAACTGGTGACATAGCGATCAATTTCACTAGTGGTTGCCTATATAAAATGCCTTAAAATATAATCGTTTAATCTATGTTTATTATGGAAATAAAAATGAAAATAGAATAATATAAGGACAAATAATAATAAAGACTACTTTTAGTTATTTACAATTTACATAATTATTTCATCACAGACTTAAATTTTCAGGTTTTATTAATTGAATATTCTGTACATGATAAAGAATAAATTTATCATGATTCTGTATATACTATGATTATTTAAGTAGGTACAACCTTTTTTAATTTTAGATTTTTGTAACAACTTTATATTATAATGGTGAGTTATCATTGAGATTTTTAATGCAACAATTAATTAATACATTTAAAAGTTTTGTAATAAATATACAACAATTTATTATATTTATACTCATATACCTATTGCCTCATTCAACACTTAATATTATGTAAATAATTAAGTACTCAGATAAATTATATATACCTACTAATATCTATAATAACAATTAAAAGTATATAACAAAACCGTATTATTAATAGTCCATTACAATTTAAATATGCCACCGCTATTTTCACTTTTGTTATCACTTATCAAATTGTTTTAAGGGGATGAATAGGAGGCAACCACTAGTGAAATTGATCGCCACAGTGTCTCTGACAAATCTTACGAGTTTCCCGTATTCTCATTTATAGTATTTGTAATAAGTATAATTAAAGTATAACTATGGGATGAGAACGTCTAGGGAATCATACTGTACAGGTAATTTGATTATTGTAATTAAGGAAATATATGAATATCATGATGTAAAAACTATTCGATTTAATTTTTTTACGTTTTCGTAGTAAATATATTTTTAAATATATTATTCTGGGTTTACATTTTAGTAGAAATACGTCATAGTTTTCAATTTATTAATTTGCAATTTTGTACCAATGTTTTGAATCGACATAATATAGTATTTTTCGAGTGGAACGATGAAACTATATTTATTTTTTTAAGTAAAACTAATATTGAGCAAACGTTAATGAGTTCTAACTAATTTTAATGTCTGTATTATATACGAGAGGATATAGTGAAGTGGGGGTGAATATAAGAATAGAGTGATAATATATTAATTCTGTACCTCACTATGTTTAAGGCCTATATTTTCAACGTTTATAATCAATTTTGCTTTCCCTCTATTCAAGTACCTATATTATGTATTATATATTAATTAATAATGCAATTTCGTATTTATTTATTTTATTTTATTTTAATTTAATCTACATAATAAAATGGTATGTACTATAAAAGTCGTTTATTTATATTTCACATAAGAACTGATATTTGTTAAATTTAGTGTGATCCTCTATTCAAAGTTCAACAATCAATCAGTTAGCCCTATCAGATATGTTTTCCATGTATATAGAAATATAAAATATAGTATATGTGATTTAGGATAAATAATGATCATATTTAAGCCATGCCATGAACGGGTTAAAATTTTATTGTTTTATGAGTTTTTCACAAATTGTTGATGAAATAATAAAATAAAAACATAAATGCTTAGGTATTAGCTATAGGAATATAAATTATAGTTGGCATTTTTGTTTTTTTTTTAAATAAATGTAATGTACTAATCAGCATAATGTAAATATTTACGAAATAAAAAAAAAGACAATTACAAAATTACACAAGTGTTGTTTTAATATTTGACTATTATTCATCATATATAAAATATATCTTCAAATACGTATTTAACCCAGAGTTTCATGAGACAAACATTGCACTCATTGTGGATAATTTTCAGCTGTGCATTCAAGTGTGCTATATTTGTTATTATAAAATATATAATTTAATGTGATAATTTCACATGGAAAATTAAATATTATTTTAATATAATTGTTATTTGGTTTGTAATATTATTTCTAGTTTTTATTTTTGTTTTAGTATTTCTTTTTGACGATTTGGGTATTTTTTTTTACGGTATCTAATCATGAACAATATTTTGTAGTAAACACGATTTTGACGTTCATCTTTCATAATTATTTTGATTATGTATATGTACCTAATTGGGTGTACCTCATTGAATAAAATAGACAATACGAAATTGCTTTATTTTCATTATAATCTTTCTAGAGAATAATATAGTTATTAAAATATTTCATCTGGAAAAAATCTCGTTCCAGAATGCTGCAATTATATTATGTTGGCAGCATTTACGTTTTGGTAATTAAACTTTTTATATGCACTACACAAAACGTGTAATACGTTAATTTTACATTTGACTAATGGCAAAAGAAAGAAAAGCGCTTATATATATTTTTTTTTTTAGTAAAATATACGATATACATATATATATATATATATATATATATATATATATAATATATATTGTGTGTTTTATATTTATTGCTAATGAGTTTTCAGTGAAATTACCCTTTCAAAGTTTTGACGTTTAGTAATCATTTTTACCGACTTACCGACCCAACACTATGCAAAGTTATGATTACACGCCGTGACCCAAAATTGCTAAAAAAGAAAAAATACATATATACGCGCGGTTCATGATATTTACGTCCATCGGACAGAAAATTTCATTTTCAACACTGTGTATAATATAATATAGTAAAAACACGTTTTCCCATATATATAAAAAAAAAAAACAAATGTGATTTAAGTGTTAAGAAAAAAAAAAAGAAAAAACGCTGCGAGCGAAAATAGACTGATCGAAAAAACAGATTGCTGGAATATCTGAGACGAAAATTAAATTTCAATATTCTGGAAAATAATATTTACCTATGGTATATATACGTATAAATATAAATACATAGGTATAATACTGCGGTGAACCGATGCAGTTTACGCCGGAAATTAGGTCAATTCGTCAAAAGCACTATCTATATATAAATATAATATACGTATAGGAATCGTACTAACATCGTATTATTATTATTATTATTATTATTATTATTGTAATATAGCTACTATTTTGTAGAGGACGAAGAAAAAAATGGAAAATAAAACGAATATATAAAGATAATGTATTATTTCGATTATTTTCACGAGAGGAAAACTAGGGATATATATATATATAGTTTTTTTTTTTTTTTTTAACACTCACTTTGGACATTTTTTTTTTTTTTTTTTCTTACCGACCTCCTCGTATTCTCGCCTGTCGCATTATTATACGTTTCAAAAGCCTTATTGTAAATTGAGTTTCGTATTATACCGACGCACTCACACTTCGTATAGTACGGTAAATGTTTAGTCTATATACGTCCGCACACCGTCCAGAAGAATTACGTTATACCGAGACAATCGCTTCTTCTTCGTCTCTACCGTCTCTAATATAATATATGATCTCTCCCAACTGCTCGTATAATATAATTTAATATAATATAATACAATATTGACGTTACGTACGCCCAACACACGGCATTGTTTATTTATCCGTACGACATGAACTGTGCTAATATTATAATAATGTGCGTATAATGTGATTATATATAAGTCGATGCTTGCGGGAATCTTACTGACTCGTATAATAGTATAATATTGTTTTAGCCTATATATTTCTATGTATATATGTCATATATTATATTGTATATAGCTTGTACACTATATATATATATATATATATATATGCACAAGTGTGTGTATATATATTATATATGCGCGCCTGTATACATGTTGCTATGATATATGCCGATGCAGTCGAAATCGACCACCACCCGACTCGCGCGACCCCGTCTAAATTCAAAATTGTTTATGTCGCTCTTTTATCATTTAATCCGGTTATAAAAACCAAAATGTCGGTTGTTGTAAAAGCCCATCCAGCTGGCTAGGGGTTGCCTGCAAAAAAAAAAAAACAACGAAAAAAACCTCTTACGGCCAGTAGTTGCGTCGTTGTACTGTGTATATGCTATGGTTTCCATTAAAGTGTTTTATATCGAGTTTAACTGCGTTTTTTTTTTTTTTTAACTTTATTCATCTAATTTTTGATAGCGTTCGGGCCTTATTCGAGTGTGTTTATTCCTATTGTCTACTTTGATACCTGTCAGTCATTATTGACCTTGGCATTCGTGTTAAAACTACCCTGGGCTAATCGCGAGAGTCTGCGCCTCGGGCCTTAGTTTTAAATTGGTGCCAATCCTGCAATAACTGAACTTTCCTCGAGTATTACTCCGACGTTCACATTTCATTCATACGAGTACATTTCGTTATTCATATCTACTTTTGATGCCGGTCAGTTATAGTGGACCTTGGGCGTATTCATGTTAAAACTGCCCTCCTGAGCTAATCGCGCGAGTCTGCTCTTTAGGTCTTGCAGGTTTTAACTCGGTGCTAAGCCTGCCTTAACTGAAGGCTTTTCGAGTATTATTTTGACATTTGAGAGACCAGATCATTCGCTAAGACGTAGATCCTGAATAACTATAAGAGTTGTGTGTTTTGAGGATAATAACCACAAAAGTTATAATCCTGTGTTATAACGTATTTCAAACATTAGATTGTGTTTATTATTTTGTGTTGCCGTACGCGTTAATCAGACAAATTGATAACATTAAAAGTATCTTTGCATTTTGATATTAAAACAAAAAAAAATTATATATTCGTGTTAAATCTCACTTTTTGTTAGAATTCACACGTTTCGGATTTCAGGTAAATCTGATTGTGTTTGGATGAAATCAATAGATTAAATTTCGATTCGAAATCTACTCAGATGTTGTCATTTTGGTATATTTTTATTAAAAAAAAAAAACTAATCTATGATCTATTTACTTAGATAAGTAATAATCAGTCAAAAATGTGTTTACATTATATTTGTAATTATGAAACCAGCTGTTGACGATTTAGTTATATACATATTATATTTGTATCCATTCAAAATCGTTTTATAGAATGCAATAATTTATCATCGATTTAAAATTCAATATATTCATTACTATTTTCCCATATGATAAGCGAGGTGTTTCTACTCTTGTCCTTCTTTTTTATAATTTAGAACTATGTACAATTTTAAAATAGGAAATTATTTTATATTTTTTTCGAGTCATTGAAAATTGTCCGAGATTCAGAATGAATATATACGACAACTCGACAATGACAGTTGTTACAATAAATTATAGATCACATATATAACATTTGAGTAATATTATTTTTCTATTATAAAGTACAAGAATACATGATAAAGTTGGGAATTTTACGACCGAAATATTCGGTAAAATCAATTTAAACTTAAACTGGCTATTTTAAAATTGTATATACCTATATAATTTAAAAACTAATAATTATTTTTTAAACATTTTTATTCGACTTTTTTCAAGCTAATGCTTAACACGAAATACGAGTACATAGCACAACTAATTATTATTTTTAAAAAAATGATAAGTAGAGGTTGAACGATCTTCGTTCGTCGATTAAGATACTATAGTAGTGGATATTATAAATTTGAAAGAAATTATAAATTCTTCTTCATTTTTTTTCTTCTCCTTTACCTTCTTTTGCAACTATTTAGGAATGGTCACCCTAGTCTTGCATTTCCATTGATCTTATCTTCCACATATTCTTTTTTTTTTACATCCGTTCACCTCATTTCACTCTCTATTACATCCTTCCCATATTTTTTTCGAGGCTTTTTATTCCCCACTCTCCTTTATTATATATTTCCTTCACTAATCTTATTGCCTATCTGTCTCTTCCTATGATTTTATATACAATGATTTACAATTTAATAGTATACAGCTTATATATTATTGAATAAATCAGTGTACTTAAGAAATTAAATACACATTTCAGCGATACGATTGAATACTTCACTAGGTTGCCAGAGCGGTTTTTTGCGATCCTGGCTTCTTGGTGTGATCTACAGTCGGAAATTATATGTTGAATAGTTACGGGAGTACTACAAATTAATTATACCTGCTGTTAATCCAATGCCATTATATAACCATAAGTGAGTCTTGTATAACCATTTCGTAGACGATTTAACATGGTTTTTGTTCCTTATAAATGGTTGGGGCACTCGATAAATTGAAGTTTTAATTGTATTGAGCATAGTGTTTCGGTTTCTTCAGTGAGTTTGACAGGTGATAAGATAATTTATTTTAATGAATATTTTGAATCTTGGAATGGAAAGTTATCTGTTGATATTTTTGCAAGAGTATCCGTTTTTTCATTGTCATCTACAGAGAAAAAAATATCAAGGATTGAAGTTCTGTTTGAATTGTTAAATCGAATTTAAAAAAAAAAAATTAATTATTGCGACGTTTTTTTAAAATATATTTATTATTTTTATTATTTTTTTAATAGGCCAATAAAGTGGATAAACAATTGAAGTGTATTTCGACTGATTATACATATAAATTGGTTTGATTTGAATAAAATAAATGGACAACTTGGTAATTAGATTGCAATTATCAGTTTAAAAATAACATAACCTAACCTCACCTTATTTCACCTAATCTAATATTCTTATACCTAATATCTTCAAATTAAATACAATATCAACTTAAGAAAACTATTATTAAAATGAAAAAGTAACCTCTGGAAAGTACCGTCTAGAATGAGTTTTCTACAAAAAAATTTCTTTACTCCAAAACTCCAAATCGAATTATTCTATCCGAAAAGTTGTTTCCAGATAATTTGATAAATATTATTGTAAAACTATTAGATTTCTTGCTCCAAATGAAATCTAAAACTAGGAATTTAATGTATTTATTTAGTTAGAAAATCACAATGAGTGAATATTTTCACGAGACACGTATTTTACAATGTTAATATTATTTATAATGTTAAGTTAATAATATTAACTTAATAGTTTGTATATCATATCACCAGCTGTTATCGTTCAAAGTTTATAGTTAAACGTAGTATATTCGTATACAGGTAATCCACATAAGATAATTATTGTTATCTTCATACAAATATTTTGGCGTTCTAGGACATTTTTACTATTTGTATGGCCTTTTATAATGTTATAACTAGATTGGAATACTCAAAATCATAATAATGATGTATTTTTGAATAAAATTTCATATTTTATATTTTAATAATTATATTTATATAGTTATATTTAAATTATTTTCCATTTATCATTTATACGTCTTGGATTTTTATATTTTAAACGTTTAAATTTTTAACGGTATTTTTTGGAATTTTATCCGCCTTTGAAATTGCGATTTTCTAGGATTTAAAATACGTTTTATAATGGTGGTCCGTTTTGTTGTAAATCGATCAATCTGTATTTATAAAATATGTATCAATAATAAATGCAGACTGAAAGATGCGTTGAATTGTTGAAAAAGTAGATGTTTCCATTTTGAGTATATAGTAAAGACATCAAATTTTAAAAATCGTTTCAACGTTCATTTTATAGAAATCTAAAATAAAATTCTATCTTTAATATTTACGGGTACTAGAGTACGTGTTACGAGTTTCATACATATAGATTATGTTTCATTTTAAATAAATATGTCGTATTATAATATTATAACGGCATATAGTTGAAATTTTAAATGACGAGATGTGAAATAAAAGGTGTCACGTAACGTTATTTCGTTCAAAGTTTCAAACGATATTTACGTGTTATAAAAAAAAAAAAACGAAAAAAATTCATATCATTTTCGTAAATAAAAATTGTTCTTACGTCCAACATCGGATTAAAACCGTTCGAAAACATTCAATAAAGGAATAATGTCAAGTATAATTGCTTCTTAATTAAATACTTGAAATCGGTTATAAAGAGTTTAGTTGTATATAATATAAAAAAATCGAGGATAAAATGTATTTTTGATTGCACAGTACGGTAGTTTAAATAAATATTTAAAAAGTCTAATTTACGAAATAAAAGCTTCAATGAAAAGTCTTTAATTCTTAATAGCTATAGACGCAAAAAAAAAAAAAAAATGCAGAAATAAAAGGATTTAATTAATAAACATTTCAATTACGGCGCAACGTGTAGGCAATCTAGCAGCTACGATGCGTAGAGGACAATATTTTTCACTTCTAAAATGTTTTTATTAAATCATTATTATAATATTATTTATGGAACACTAAAAAACTATGTTATTTAAAAATGCAAATGCAATTAAACTTAAAGAATAGTTTTTGTTTTATTTAAAATAAACATTGTCCAATTTTTAAATACGCAATATTTATTCATCACAAATTAAAGATAAAATAATGTAACTTGTACCTGTTAGCTTAAAATATAAATTATATATTATTTTGTAATTATATATTATTAAATTTATAATATTCAAAATAGTACTTTACAAAAGTGTTTTAATAATTTATTACATTTTAGCATTATTATTTTAGGTATCAATTTTATAATACATTATAATATTAATATAATATACAAGTATAATTTTCATGTTATAATTATGAAAGGTTTTATAATTAGTGCTATAATGAGTTTCAATTATGAGTGATATAATTGAATTTCAATTAAAATATGTATAAAAACTTGCAAGTACTGTCCACCACCTTTTTAAAAGTTATTAGAATGTGTATTTGGTATAAAAATTAACTGTCAATTTATAAGTATATATAGGTAGTTAGCGACAAATATAATTTACAAGTTGAGTTAAAAAGTTAAAATACGATTAAATTTTGTACTTAATTTTAACCAAGTATTATAATTCACTGGAAAGTTTTATAGTGAGATATGAGACCTATTCGTCTTCGAAATCAGTGCTGCTAGATTTAGGCACTAAATTTTACCAATGAATTTTCCATAAATATGAATATTAAGCCAAATAATCGATTAAATAAAATTTTGTTGATAGTTTTGTAATTTATAATACTTACCTTAGTACTAAATAATTAATACCTACCGTCCTATAAACAAATGCATAATTTATAGTAAATACTACACAATATTGGATGCTATTTAGAATTCGGTTTAATATTATGCTAATATTAATAAAATACTATTATAAGTATCTATCTACCATCATAGAGGGCCGTAACTATTATAAAAATATATTATATTCAGTTACGTGTATACGATATAATATGATTTTTTATATTGATCACACTGATTTTGGAGAAAATTCTGTCTACAACATTTTAACATTGGGTTTCTCATATTGTCATCTATAGTATTTCACCATTTTATATCGCTATAAAAATAATAATTATTTAAAAAAATTTATAGACACTCATGGGGTGTATTTTGGATTAGATATTTTCAATGGTAATTAATTAAAAAAAAAAAAAAAATCGTTATTTCGAGTTTCGACTAGTTATAACTGTTAATATGATATAAAGTATCAATTTTTGAATTCGGTTCATTATTATTGTAGCAATTATTATCGGTAAAGCTATATCAACTATGGATATGCTAACTAATTCATAATATTCAGATTTATTGGGATTTCTTTTATTTGCAAAATAACTATTTCAATTTTAATGTTCAAGTAATATTAATTTTTATATTATTACAGCTGATACATGCAATTACTTTCTTCTACTTCAGATGTTTTGTACTACACAAAATAGAACTTAGAAATATTACCAACTTTAAACATTTTTTTCGAGATCCTTAAGGTTGTGTTGGGTTATAGAGATAAATTAATTGATTGATGTAAATTGCATTAGGTAATTAATAATAGGTCCATTATTATTTTGGTTTGGTGAAGCTAGAAATATTCGCATGACGACGTCTACCTGATTATCGATGTCTATGTAAATAAATAATATTAGTATTGGTAGATATTTGTCTGATATCAAACGATACGAATCAATCGAAAACAAAATTATTTTAATATTTTTGTGTTTGTATAATTGAAACATACGTTATTATAGAGATGAAATATTTGAAAAATATCGATTTAAATTTTAATATTGTAATTATTATTATATCTGTTAATTAGTTATGAAAGCATTAAAGAGTATTAAACGACTGACTACCAAAATAATTAAATTCATTATTTAAAATTTTAATAAAAGATTATTTCATGTGCTGTATGTCATTTATGAGTATTGTATATTAATATTGTATTAGTACCTATTATAAGTAAGTACTTATTTAGTAAAATTATTAAGTAAATATTTAATGCTCGGTCGGAAGCTTTTATTGTTTCCACACCTAAGACGTTATTCTTACAGTTATTTCTATATATATAAAGCTTGGCTCGATATATTTTTACAGATTTAATAATTCTGACCTTTTGACCTAGGAATTAAAAATGTAGTTTTACTTATGTTGCCAGTTACTTACATTGAATCAACTACCATAACATTTCCACGATTTACCCCTATATACTCGTATTTTAGTAAGCCACTTTTATATCCAATTGGTTTTATTTTTGCTTTTGGACGCGTAAAAAGTCATTTTATTTTTATTTTATGGAAAATCGTTTACACATGTACAAGGAAGGTACAATTTTCGTAAAGTATATTTTAATCGAACTCGTGTTATATTATTATATATTTCACGAGTCGTGTGTCGAAAATAAATATTTATTATATATTAATATTAATGAATTTACTATTTATTACACAATAGAACACAAATTATATTTTAAATGAAACACATTTAGTACAAACGACGAGAAATTAATTTGCATTTTAAATACTATCCTAAATATCAAAATATTCGTGAATTCACGTTATTATTTCAACTTTACAACAAGATTTAGAAAATTTTGTTGATTATTTGATAGAATATTATGATTGATTATAATACCGTTTCAGGGTACAATTATAATCAAAGGTCTGCAAGTAAATTAAAAAAATGAAATAAGTTAAATTAAATTCACTCAAAAGCCTTAAATTAAAAACTAATTGTTAAAAAAATTAATTTGAACTTGTTAAATTTAAAATTTATATAGAAATTAATGTTTACCTGACTTAGTTAAAAATTAAGTAAATTTTTTAGAAAATAAAAATCATTACAAAATATAAAATAATGTATATATGTTTATTTATTTATATATCTATTATTATTATTACTATTATTATGAAGGGGTCTATAATGTTTTGTACATGTATTAAAATTAAAATGAATATAATAACTAATTCTGATTATTATACGTATTTGGATTTAGATTAAAAAATTTATAGGTATAATAAAAGCATACAACAAATTTTTGTCCATACATTATCTTAATTAGATGATTATATGAAATAACTGTTAAAAGATAAGTTAACACAATGCACATTTACACTGGTTTAATTAATTAGTAATGTCTTATTAAATCCTTAGTACTTGTTTAGAATAATACTAAAAATTTAGAAATCAGGTTTTATGAACACCCAAATTTAAAAAAAAAAATATTGTTATCTCATTGTTAATCTACATAAAAATTCGGCCAGTAGGGGATGGAAGCACTTCGCTTGTCGTGTAGGATATTGGTTAGTCTAATATTACATTTATTTTGTACTTATATACGTTTTTGGTGAGTGTAATCTATAGGTATTCGCACACATTTTCATACCGAAATAATACATGTCGAAAATTTAAATAGTTATTAAAAAAAATTTAAATGACTATTGAAAAATTCGTTTGTATTTTTCATTAACTAGAATGACATATTTCCAACATAAACCTAAAATTAATTCTTTAATGAAAAAAAAACTACAAGTTGAAAATGTGTAGTTTTATATTTAAAATATAGCTGAATTGATGTACGACTAATGTTATAATATATTTTTTTCAGGTCATAAAAATTCACTTTATCAACTATTTGGATTTAAATAACTAAAAATTTACTATTTTTTCGAAAAAAATTTAAACGAACATAAAAAAATTTTGTGGTTATGGATTATTGATTTTTTTAAATTTAAGTAGAGTAACGTATATTTAATTTTGTTTCAAATGTTTAGGTCTTAAAACCCAAAATTACCACTTTTAGGACTCTTTTAGAACCTCAAAATCTAAAATGCCTATAAATAAACCAAAATGGTGTTTTTCATTATGTATTAGTAGTAGTTTTTCCTTAGGCATTAAAAAACTATTTGGAAAATTTAAAAATTACCTGTTTAATAAACTAACTAGATGTAATTGGCTACCGGAAAATGAGTAAGCATGTAACGATAGGAAATTAGTTGACAGAATAAATAAACATCATTGTGAAACCACTAGCTCTCTCGCTACGTTACCTAACCTAACACATCTAAATAAATACACTTATAAAATACTGATGTAATTTATCTATAGAAATTATAAAAGATAAATTAGTATTCATATAAGTATCTGTATATTTCATATAGTATTTCCATTTGTAAACATAGGCATAAATAGGTTTCAATTGATTATTGGGAGTGCCTTAAAGGAATATATTTAAATAACGCGAATGGAATAAAGCGAAAAATATACCATACAGTACTTAATAAATATTTTATAATAATAATAATAATAAGAATAAGTAAAAAAAAAAAAACCTAACCTAAGGATCTAACAATGTCGTATACTCGAACAAAGACATTTTACTCGTCCTTTTACTTATATGTTTTCTGAACCGAATAGCGTGGGCACCATCACCGCTATCACGGACTGACGGAGTTAGTTAGGGGCCCGAGAAATTACGTCTATTTGTAAATGGCACGAGTAGTGGTAGTGTGCGGATGGAGGGAGAAATAAAAAGTTAACGAATAAACTCGAGCAAAAAGTACGCCGTGGAAGAAGAGAGATAAAATACAAACTTATTTATTTGATTACTTCTCTTCCTGTCAAATTTTCTCCAAAGTACTTTGCCAAAAGGACGATTACATGGCGGACCGGGTACAGGGTTTTTAAAAGCGCGAAAAAAAGTATAACAAAAAAAAAAAAAAAAAAAAAAAAAAAAAAATGATAATAATAAAAAACGTAAAAATAAAAATAAAATAATAAGAAACGAGTCGTGAAAACTTTTTTAATTTCCCTTCGGCGACAATAAAAGTATTTAGTGGGGTTTTGAAAACCAGAGGGCAGTCAGATTTAGATAGATTTGCCGTCGCCAAAAGACACGGCAGAATCAGTGTTTAAACTAAAAAAAAAAAACGGTCTGGCGGGTCTCGTATAGATGGTTTAACGCAAAACAGTGGCACATTTTCATTTATTTGCTGGGACGGAGGGCCCACTTTATACTTAAAAAGAGAAAATTAACTATACGATTATTCGATTTTTAGAATTTTCGGAACATTTTAACCGTCAATATGTCGTTAGCGTATCTATAAATTCATTCTGATCGATCAAAATACCTATTTTGAATTGTTTATTTAGAAGTCGAAAAGAATAGATTTATAAATTAATACGGGGTTTGATATATTTTTTACAGAAAACAACGAGATGAAAGGTATTTTGACAATTAAACAAAAAATACTATACCATACGATAAAGTGTGATATTATGAAACTTAAACTGTTAAAAGGGCAATTATATCAAGTGCCTATATTTATTCATTTTGCCGAACAGTACTTATAAATGTTGGTCTTCAAAAGAAAAATAATAAAAAACATAATATTGAGAAGAATATCCGGATCCTATTCATACGAAGGTACCTCTACCGTTCAGATCAACGGAGAGTTAACACACCCACTCACATACACAACATATACACATATAGACTAAAAGTCAAAAAACACACATTGAGCATATAATATAGTGTAGGAAAATATAAGGAAAATTGTACATTTACGCAAAATCTGCTGAGTGACGGGAAATCCGAACGACGTAAATAACTAATAATAATATTGGACGGTAAAATTTCTCGAAACTTCTCTGGAAACGTGCAAAACCGTTCGCGGACCGAGCCCGGTGATTTTCAGCTGGTTAATATTATAATTTTTTTACTATTTTCAAAATCTTTGGTCCCGAGGAGAGCGATCCATATTGTATGTGGAACCCCTGCCCGCCCGTCGTAAATTCGATACCGACGTGGAATATAATATATTGTATGATAATTGCGAATCGAGCGTATGATAGTAGACAAATTATTATGGCGAGAGACAGTAAAACTGCAATATTCATTAAAACCCTATATTTGTGTGTATTATTATCAAAAAAAAAATGAAATAAAATAATGGAATAAGAATAACGAAACGCTATTTCCCTTCGTCCATTTCCATCGCCAAACCCCTTTGGCCGCAGAATTTCGTTTGAACGTGTGAAAATCACTAGATATATATATATATATATATATATATATATATATATATACATATTATTTAATGTAAGTATTTCATTTTTTTCAATCTTTGTCACCGTGTCGTTTCGTAAGACCGACCGAAGGGAGAAAATATTAATTTTTTCACTCACCCCCCCCTTTTTTTTTTTTTCATATTATATACGTACGTACCTACCTACGAGTATTATTATTATTATTCTTTTAGTCGTCGCCCCCGAACTCAAAATCGATTATTAATTAAAACGCATTATTATATTATATAGTTCACGGCGTATTTGAAATACGATGCATTTGGAAAATGATAAAAATAATCGTGCGAATCGAGGGAAATATTTTAGTTTTTTTTTTTTTTTTTTTTGAGCCTTTTAAGAGTGTAAATACTTTTTTTGAAAATTATTTAACTATAGGTTTGACTATTGGGTTATAATTGAAAATGTTAGATTTAATCATATTTCTGGATTATTAATATAACTTACACATTTTCGGTGGGTTTATTATAAAGTTTAAACTGCACGAATCCGATTAAAATTGTACATACAATTTGCATACTTATATTATAGGAATTATGTTAATAATCTTGTACGTTACAGAGAAGGATCGTAAATGGGGAATGTCGATGGGGTTTAGTTACAATAAATATATACATTATCATACTTCTAATTAATAAATTTTCAATATATTGTTTAGATAAATACATGTTTTTTTCGTTGAGTTTAACATGAATGTTTCTATAAATGTTAGACATTTTTTCTTCAATACTTTATTTTAACTTAAAAGAATAATGTGGGTTCCACCATAAATAGTATTAACACTCAACACACGGGTTTATAAATCGATATTGATTATCTAATTGTAGTTTAGGAACAAATTAATAATTCAGGATTCTATATTTTCTATTCATTATAGTTATTTTAAGTATTATAATTACATGATATAATTATTTTAAAAAATGATTGCGGATCATTTATGGGTTTAATAGAGGGTTTTTAAAATCTGAAATAATTTTGGTTATGCATTTTGCAATTATTTAATTTTGAAGATACAAAAATGTAATAAAATATAATGAATCATAATTAAGTTGTTTTAAGTATACGAAAAAGGTTTTAAAATCTTTGAACTTTAGAGACATTTATTATGATATAAACGTCTTGTTAAGAGTTAATGATTATTCATTACTAATTTTATTTGGAAAAGTCATTATAAAAATTAGAAATTAATTTTAAAAGAGTTTGGAATCACTGGAAGTTAAAGAAGTTAATGATTCGTTAGACATTTTCTATCTTAGCCCCATTCCATCCATTTTCAGTACAAATGACAACCGGTAAAGATATTAAACAAATATAAAAAACAAAAACTACAAAATTGAATTAAAATTTAAACACAAATTTTGATTCTGCAATCAATATTGTTTTCACGGAATACACAACGTGTTATTGTATATGCGTATTTCGGGTTTTTAATTTGAATTTGACATTGAGTATAATATAGATTTTTGTCGGGTTTATTAATAACCACGGGATTATTTCCAAAAGTTTTCATTAAACACATTTTACTCGAAATCAGCACGTTATAACCACATTTCACGAAAGATTTATATATTGGAAAATTACTTACAAACATTACCCACACAACCTGACCACATTTCAATGACAGCTGCTAAAGGACACTCTAGAATATCTGCAAGTGACGTCGTGTCAAAATGAACAAACATCGGTGTAACTATACTATATGTACACCAAACCGTTATTTTAGGCGATTTATCAATAGATTCCAATCGTATTCTTCTCGAGTCTCAATGATAATTACCATATTTTTTATGTAGGTAAACACAAAATATTTTCGAATAATTTTTTCTTTAGAGCGCTATATTTTTTCGATACATAATATATTATTATGAAATACTTATAGTTATACATTCATATTAAATTGATGTATCCCCTATTATATTTTGGACATTCATCACTATTCAATTTGTTAGGTCCAGTTTTTCAATCATCCAACTATTCATCAGTGTCGTCAAATATATATATTTTTAGGAAACCTCTGAATATAGTTACAAATGTTTTTTTAATGTAAAAATTATTTGTAGTGTTATATACTTAAGAGTATGGAAAAAGTTACATAGATTTACTTAACTGCTACCTACTTAATTACTTATCTGTGTTTAGTAATAACATTGATAAGGAATTTGTGTATTATCAGCGGTTATTTGACGAAAACATTTTATTTGGTAACAATAGTATCGAAAACTTTATGCGACGAATAAGCGTTATTATTTTAACATTGAAAAATAAAATGTTTGTTTTTTTCTTTGTCTTTAGAATAACTTATGTTATTCGGTATACAAATTATATGGAAAAACCAGGAATTATAAAAAGTACCAATATAACTTATCTTTATTATTATTTGGTTTGCACAAGAAATATACTTATGCACAGGCTATTTATCGTAATGAACAATGAATGTTAAAAAAAAAAAAAATATCCGACGAATTATAAAAGACAGTTTTTCAATATGTAAATCATTTCTATTTGAATAAAATTAATTTTTTTTGTCCCATTTCAGAATATTTATATTTTATATATTTAAATAAAGAACAAAAAATACACCGTTCCTTATAATTTTATATTAATTTTTATAACTCGCACATATACGATATTATAATAATTTAATACCTTTGAAAATATGACCATAAAATGTAATTAATAATAATGATTAAGGTTAATAAGTAATTTGAAACTAATAGTTATACTCGGTAGCTATATATTATGTTGAATAGTTTAAATGAATATTATATTAACGTGTTATAACACTGAAGCGAATTCTGTCTTTAGTTAATCAAGAATCGAAGTTCGTTAAAAATTAAAAATACAGTAGACGATGTGCTTCTAAGATTTCAAAAATAACGCTTCGTTAAACTTCATCGCACGGCTATATGCACTTTTAGAAAGTCAAATTTGAATAAAACGTCGGAAAAGTTTTCAACTCCACTAGTTAATACCATCCCCGATACACCGTAGAAGTCATATAACTTAAATGATTCGCACCACCGGTCATCATGTATATTATTATAACTTTTTGAATCATGAAAAAAATATGTGTCTCTTTTGAAATTCAAATAACGCTGCGACATCTTCTCGACCAGACAATTGTGTAATGTGTATTCCAAATGAAAAAAAAATATATTCTGATTACAGTATGCGCGCAAATTTTTTACATCGATAACATGTTATACGATGTTCATGTAAACGTACATCTTGCGATTTATAAACGTATTTAACACGTGTATACATACAAGTATACTATGTATAGATTTTTCATTATTGATTAGGTAGTCGATGGTTTTTCAAGTTTCATCACGGTTTGTATTACCATATAATTGTTCGCCTATTTATTGACGTTTTGACAGTAATGATGTATAATATGACTTTGTGGCTAGTCGAGTTTCGCCATTCAGGATCCAAAGGATATACGCCTTAATTTGATTTACATTCCGTTGTACACGCGTTTCTAGTCCTGTAATGATCCCGAGCGCAGGACGAAATGACGCTGATCCGGATCATCTATGTTCGAACGAGCCATGCCGGATGACCTAATAATTCACATTATTTTTCTTTAAATACGACAGACATTTTAAAATTTTACACTTATACCCCGTTATCGGTCATTGAATATTGTGCACGTGACGATAGGAATATGACATTAGCAATTTTGCTTTGTTTTAAAATCAAAATACATTTAACCAGATCAAATATATAACTAATTATTCTGATTGCCAGAAATTTTCTACTAACATCACTACCCAGGATTATGTCACGTGGTAAATTGGACTTTGGTGATAACCTTGAAACACATATCATATTGACTAAAATTTCATTTAAATTTAAACTAATGTAAATTTGTTTTTTCTTCAATATGAGTTGAATATACATACAGATTGTGCGTGTATTCTCTATGATGTATGAAAAATCAATGCCCGCGGGAAAGGATTTTTTTTTATGTATTCGTGTGAAAATAAAATATCACTGGTGATGAGGTATTGGTATGCGAATAATTTGCATATGAATCGAACTGTCATGTACTGCACTATATGCGAGACCGAACAAACGACGAAGCAAAAGCGTACTTACATTTTGTAATTTGGTAAAAATTATAATTTGGATCTGGAATTATATTTGGTGGAAAATAAAATATTTGAAGAATAACCAAGTAGAGATATTTTCGGAGTATAAATTAATAGTTTTCTGTTATAATTTTTTTTTTATAAATTGTCAACCAAATAAATTCAAAGGTTCGAGTTCTATTTAGGTTTTTAAATATTACCTCTATATACAATTTTACTGAATATAAAATAAAGATTATATTATAATATTAAAAGAATCATTAACGGTTGGGTTAGTTTTCTTTAGAATTCTTAAAAAATTAAAATTTTATGGTTTAGCCCCCGACAAATTTAGTGTTATAACAGATTCCAAAACAGGTTCTTCTTCAAAAATCGGTCTAGAGACCTTTTGAAAATCTTCAAACCAGAACCTGACCGAAATTCTTGTAAGATGTATTAAGCATCTAAAATCTAAATCAAAACTGAAAGTAATATTCGATGATAGAGACTTTCGAATATTTTTAAATTAACAATAGATTGGCAATTATGGATTTTCATAAATACTGTGTATTCACGATTATAATATATATATGTCACAAATATCGACATTCAATTGTGGAAAATAAATAAAAATATTTTAATAATACCTATATTTTTAAATATTTTTCAACATTTAACATTCAAATTTGATATATTTACGTGGTTATAGATATAATAGTAACGCGATATTGTTGCTTTCCTTAGGTGAATATGTTTTACAATGTTAATAACAATACACTGTGTAGAAATATAATATCCGAGAACATTATAGAATTTCCCGAAATAATAATATAACCTTAGTTCATGCATAGAGTAAAATCTATGCGTTGTTATCACTTATATTATTAGTGTTTTTTCGGTTTCAGTTTCGGTCCTGTTTTTATAAAAATATTATTTTAAAATTTGCTTTCAGTTTTGGTTCTTCAAAGAAAATGAAATATGGGTTTTGGTTCGAATTCTGATTATACGTATAGAACGGATTTTTAAATATGGCATAAAATTGCACTAAATATTAGTAACTAAAGGTTAAAAACTTAAATTATAATATAAAACTGACAATAAATGTTCGGGTTCCTTTAGAAGTCTTTCAAATAGTTAACATTTTATGTTCTAGTATCGGTATTTCAATTTAGCAAAATAATCGGTAAAAAACCTTTACTTCTTATCTCAAACAATATTTGCATAAAAAAAAAAAAATGTGAACAGATGGGTGCAGGTATCTATCTAAAAATACCAGCATTCACTAAATTTGAAAATGGAACTTATATCGGTACCTTTTTCCTATAATTTTAAAAACCTTATACCAAAACTAAAACAAATAGTGCCTAAACCTTAAGAAATGATAAATACTTTCAACTGGGTATATTTCAAAGTAGAGTTTTATTAATATCGTTGCACATTTAGTAAATAAACTGTTCAAGAAGCGCCCACTATAATAATTATATAAAGAGTTAGTTAATTCTTTTAATGAAGGTAAGTTTTTCTTATTAATGATATTTATCCGTTTATATATTTACTATACATCGCATTAGAATGAGATTGTTTCAACTTTAATATAATAGTATATAATATGGATTAAGATGTGCTTTTTCAATTAATTTAATATACTTACTAAGAGTTTGTGATTGAATTTACGATACCAATCCAAGCATAAGCTAATTTTTTGTATGTAAGGTAACGGTATGAATACATTTAGTTCCATAGACTATACAAACATCACTATTTTGACGATAATTTTAGGGTGATTATTATACAATATGCATTAAAAAACTTTTTGAAATAAAAAATACTCTTAAAAATGAGTATTAAATCATAAAACAATGTACTTAAAACTTAAAATCACAGAAACGTATTTAAAATCTTTAAAAATACAGGAAAAATGCAAATAACAAATCTAAAAATCAAACAACTTATATTATAATAGCAAAATTAATAGATGATTTGATTTGTATTAAAAATATTTTAAATGTCATTTATAATAAAAATATATGTGGAGATATTATATATAATTATAAAGTAGATTTTTAGATATTTTGTTTTGAATGCAAGTATGGAAATATAATGTGTTTATAAATTAAATTAAATAAAAATACTTTGAAAAAAAGTCATTTATATACAAATGGTGGAAGTAGTTCATATTCAGTCTTCGCACAAGATCTTGTTCACTGTTTTACAAAATATTAAAAAAATTTTAAACTATCTTTTTAACAGAAATATTATATAAATGTCGGTGAAATAATAAAGTAACAATTAAAGTTGAAATGGTTATTAATTCTTATTTTTTTATTTTTTTTTTTTAAATAATATTATACTTCTAATTACTAAACTTTGGTCAGAATTGTCTTTCAAATACGATGACTTCAAATTTCAAATAATATAGTGATTAATATTATTTTAAATTTAAAAATAAAGGTAAATAATTGGCCTCGAAAATAGTTCTGAGCAAAGTTTGGTAAGTATAATACTATACTTATTAGTTACCATTATAACTGTATTTGTTAGTTTATTATTTCCTCTAGGTAATTTATAAAATATTTTTATTAAAAAAAGATAGTTTTTATTTACTCTGGGAAAACTACTGGAAAAATCTAAAAATTATCTCTTTAATGCATCAATTTGAACCAATTTTTTATCAAAGTAGATCTTTATTCCAAAACTTCTGCTCGACTCCTTCTACCCGAAAAAATGTATATAGACTTAAAAAAATACATTACATTAAAACATTAAATTAATACATTCCTCGTTTAGCTCATAATCTAAAATAAACATTTATAAAAATGTCATGAAATTCAATAATAAAATAATATTGAAGTAAAACCAAAAGTGTTAAACTAAAAGTTTCGAAATTTAATATTTTGATACACGATTCGAAATGTGTACTAAAAAAGTGGTATTTTACAAAATTTGTTACAATTGATAGTCATTGATAGGAACACAATGTTGTTTGAATAAAAATGCAGACAAAAAATATAAACGTTATACATTACACAATAATTTGAAATATTTTAGGAAATTTTAATCGAGTCGTCTGTTAAACTTTACATTAGTAATGTAATATATCTTTAGAGGTTTAAATATATGCGAATCGCATATAGGTATTGGTAGATACTTTATTATACAATTATATTTTTTACAACTAAAGGACAGTTTTTCTCCAAAAATCAAATTCCATTTCCCTAAAAAAAAAAAAAAATAAATAAATAATTCCTTTTTCTTCCAGAAATAAAATATAATATAAAAATGACAATTAAAAAAAATAAAGTAAAATTTTTGTTCTAATAATATTATATTGGAAATTTAGTTTATCATTATTGATCAATATCCAATTTTTAAGTAAGCATATTAGTTTTATGACGAATTATATGGGAAAAATAAAAACATAACAATAATAAATAACAATTAATTGGTATATTTGTATTTATTTTTTGTCATTATCTCTTCTTATTCGTTAGATTAATAATAATTATATAATATAATATAAAACAAATATATAAATTAAAATTACTTATCAGTATTTCCAAAAATTATAATAGACCATTTTTTGGAGGAAAATGGAAATTGAATTTTGGCAGAAAATGGATAAACGGCTGTTAAAACTGTGTATAATTTGCAAACCGTTATCCTTAAAATCTGTTCATAAAAAAATAAAAACGATTTAGGTTCTAAAATAACAACCGACGTGTGGGCAAAGAGCAAGTATAATATTATGGATTGTGTTGTACAGAGGCGGTAATAATAATATAATAATATATAGAAAAAGTTCAAAGCCCCACGCTATAACTCTTGCCCGGGGCTTTACCTATTTAATGCTTGAGCATATACTTGCAGTGCAAAGTTTCACGAGAACCTACTCAGTGTAACCGTGTTTATAAAAATGATGTACGCCGAAAAGAAAATGTATATGATACAATCAACCGTACGAAAAATATGATCGCGTGTTATTAATATTACAACGCGGGTGGCACGTGCGTGTATTAAAGAGGTTATATAATTTCGGTTTTAGGTTATCTAAACGAAGCGAGAAATGTATTGGTTGTTATTAATAATAATGGCGCGGTTTTTTTTTTTTATTAATTGCATTTTAAATGTATCATTGTTATGGGCACGATTAGTTTCCGATGACAAATGAAATAAAATGACCGCACAAGAAGACAACGCTAAATTAACCAAAGAATTTATCCGAACTTCAAGTTGAAAATGGTCGATAAGGTTTTGTGCTGCCTGGCGTATGAGCTGGGCCGTCCAGTCGAAAGGGTTTTGCTCGGCAAATTCCTTCCGACCGATTGTCACTAACACACGATATCATAATATATAATACACAATACAAAATATACATCATATGATATATAATATAAAGTACGCATATTAATACTAACTAATACAATCAGCAGTTCATAACGGTATATGTACATTACTACAAATCTAAGATTTTAGTCGCTGAAGTGTGCTCCAATCGTTACATGCTTTCCAGTTATCCGGCGGAAAATTGCATCTGGTTTCCGATTTTCCCCACAGTTTTTTTTTTTTTTTTGTTTTTCAAATAAAAGTGTATAATAAAATTCCATAAAACCGGTCGAAATCCGATTTCGTTGTAATTCCATAAGCAATGGTCACAGAAATTAGACATTTCTCCAAAAATATATAGGTATTAATAGAAAATAAACAATTTTTCAAAAATATTTTCCCATTTTGGGTTATTTATAGCAATTTTAAATTTCGAGATATAATATTAAGTCATAAATGGGTTAATTTTAGATTTAAAGATCTGACAATTTAAAACAAAGTTAAACGTGTGTTATATATATATATATATATATATATATATATATATATACGTCAGCTTTATTCCAAAATTCTCGAAAACCGTAGTCACTTTATTTTGTTTACAGGTATTTCAAGTGTTTCGACAAAAAAGGATTATTTCCGTATAAAATTACTACCAACTGGATGCGTGTAATCAATTTTGTATATAATATTGGCATTTTTTTCAGTAAATTTTTTTTAATGACTATTTAGTTTACAAGATGAATATATATATATTAGTACCGTATTAATAGGTAACATATTAAAAATTTTAATGTTAACCAAAAAAACATTTATGGGCTACATAAAGAAATTATGTACCTATTATTGATTATTATACGCTTTAATACCTACAATTTAAAATACAGTTAATCTTACGTTTCTCTAAATGTATTTAGAGTTGAAATTGAATATAATGATTTTATATGGAATGATCATAAAGTTAATTCATTCAGTTACCTACACAAAAATGAAACATTAAATTCAAAATACGGCAAAGCTCGGTCTAAGAATTAATAATAATAATAAAAAAAAAAGATATAAATAAAAATGCGCAATCATAACAGCTGTATTTATTATTTTGTGATTTTTTCTACATTTATAAAATATTTCTGATATAATAAAGGTACTTAGTTTTTCTTTACGCTTAAGTAAACTACTAAAAAAATGGAGTAGTTTAAAAAAACTTACCTCTTTTAAGTGCCACTAGAACTAATATGTTATTAAAAAAGCTCTTTACTTAAAAAATTCTAATCAACTTGCTTCTTCTACCTAAAGAAATGTATACAGACATAGAAAAAAACTCATAATCTTAAAACAAATAATCATCGCTTCGCTTAGAATCTAAAAGCAATTGTTTTAAGTAACTTAATTAAAATCAGTTAAATTATATATTTTAATACTAGTCATTAATTATTAATTAGATTACATACTTAATAATTTCTGATGTATTTTTTAAATTACACTCACCGTCACTATATTTTTATTCACACAGATGACGGTTATATATTTCCAAAATGTTCAATATTGACATGAGTATATCTATTTTTTGACTATGTGTAGTATACGCAGGGTGATTTTATTTTATCAAAAGTTAGGCTATATCTCGGAAAGTAAAAATAATTTTTATGAAATTGTTATCAAAAAGTTATTTGTATATCCCCATTCTATACTTATGTATATATTAAAATTTTTACCCCCTCCCTTATTTATTTAAACTAGATTAACTTTACGTATTCAAATGAAAAGCTATAATTTATTATTATTATTATTATTATTATAATATATTATTGTAAGAATTTCCACATTTGATTTTTCAAATCCGATGAATATTACCCGAAAAATGGCGTATTTATAGGGTGTGATCTGGGTGATATATCACCCCCTTCCCAGAGCATATGTTTGAAAAAAAAAATCAATTAAATTTTTATTTTTTAAATTTGAGCCGTAATTGTATTTGTAATGCAAATGTGTTGTTAGTAGTATATCGTGCATTGCATTTTTTGTGGTTGTAAATGTAAATAAGAGTTCCGATATGTTCATTTTGTACACCTTATCTATAAATAGTTTGGTAATGCTAAACATCCATCACAATTTTCATGTGGATATAGAAAAAATTTTGGATAAAATGGCTCGAAAACCCCGTAGAATGGACATTATTTTGTTATATAATAAATAGTTTATCATTAATAATTTGATAATTATGGTCAAATAAAGAATTTTATAATAAAAAATTACAAGTACCAAAATGAGTTTGTTACACAGTAAAGTGAACAATGTGTATAGACAAACTAGCGTCATGTTGAAAAACATGACCCATATAAATGCACGTCACATAAATGTAATATAACAAATAAGGGAATCCGAGGCGGGGAGGGACAAAGTTCAACTGATACGCCAATTTTTTTTCGGTTGCATCCGAATTGCATGCTGCAGAAAAAAAAAATTCAAGTAGTTATAGTGTCCGAATTGCATGTGACGTTTATAATGGGTCTGTCTGAATCGCATTTAGTGTTTAAAATGTATCTGTCTGAATCGCAGGTAGTGTTTAAAGCAAACATATAATTGATGTAAATATGACTTAATATTAAAATTTTAAAAATGTATTTATATTATTAAGACCTATATTAGGATGAATTAATAAGTACGTATTTGTCACAATATGAAGAAATAAAAATTTGAGGAATTGAAAAATCAAGAAAAAACAAAACATTAATTATTACATATTGAAAAACAAACTTTTTTATTTAAATATAATTAATGTATAATGTGACGTAATTTCAAAATTTCAAAAATCAAAACATTTTTAACCACACCGCAGTGATTATTTTTTTACGAACAGCCCTAAGTTTTGTAATTGGAAATTAAAAAGTTACATAGTTAAGTTTTTAGTTATAGTTAGATAGGCTTATTTTAAAAAGGTAATACATGCAATTCGAAAAGACTCATTTTGCAATTCGGACAAACCCATTTTAAACCCTGCATACGATTCGGTCGTTTTTTTTATTTTTGGTATGCAATTTGGATGCTCCGGTTTTTTTTTTTTTTGATATCACCCCCCAGACGGAAATCGTAAATACGCTGCTGTACCCGAGTAATCCGAGTAATATACATTTAAATTTATGACGCTGTGGAGGTGGAGAAGGACTGTAATAGCACGGTAATAGATATTGATGATGACGTACACAGTACTTCTCCACTCCACCGCGCATCATACATTTGAATGTTTATTATTCGGGTAATAATCATCGGATTTAAAAAATCAAAACGCCCGAAAATTTTTATAAAAAAACATTGTTTAAAAATAAATAATTGAAATTTCATAGGTCTCCATTTTAAAAATCGATAGTCAGTATAATAGTTTTAAAAACTATGAGAGAGGGATATAAAATTTAAAAAATATGAAAAAATATAGAATAACTTTTTGAAAAAAAAATTCACAAAAATTATTTATACTTCTCGAGATTTAATCTTGTCCATCATAAAAAAATTCACAGAGTTTATTGCATTTCTATTATTATACCCTATTGGCTATTATTTTTATTTATATAGTCGTTGAATGCGTGCTGTATATATCCTAGGGATTTGTATAAAACTAGGTTTCAACAACTTGAATGGTTATGGACTTATAGGAAATAGAAACTAAAAATTGCTTTGTCGTACTAAGTTATAAGTATTTTATTTATAACTTTTGACGAAGTTTTACGGTCGTTTGCTATCTTAACATCGACTCCGGTTACACAGCAGCTGCGAGGAACATGATATATTTTAACGATTTACTGTATTTTAGTTTTACAGTATAAAAAGTGTTGTACTTTTCTATAACTTTTCAATATATTATATATAAATAAACCTCTATTTAAAATTAAAGTACTCGTAAATGAATGAAAAAGAATAACAACATATTGTACTGTATATACGTTATATTATCAGGATTTGGATCCACTATCAATTTTAACGGTTTCAGTTACAATTCCAGGTTTTAGAAAAACATTTTTATATCTAATTGCATTTTGGTTTTGGCTTTTAAGCCCAGTAATGGTGTATTGATGATAGTATATGTACCTAAGTTTAAAACAAAAAAAAAAAAGTAATGATATGCGATCGGTTTTTTTTAACGATTTTTTCAAAATATTTACCTAAAAAATAACATTATTGTTTTGATTTCTTAAATATTGATGGTGTCGATAATCGGAGTAGTACTTTAATTCCCGGCCATAGTTTTTTAACAAGGTATTTAGAGATTTTTTTGAATTTCTTAAAAGTAATTTTGTTTATCGTATTGATCATTTTAATTCTGTATATAAAATACACATCATTTGTGTTCTAAATATTTATAATTTTTTTAAAAAACATAAAATAGACATTAATAAATCATTACTTTTTTCAATTATATGAATTATACAAAATTAATTTTGACCTTTTGAGTTTAATTGCATTGTATACCATTGAAACCTTTTTCTGTCTTTATATACGTCTATTATATATTATATAACATTACTATTTTAAAGTTGTATTAAGCATGCCAGTATTTTTTTTAGGTAGGTATCAAAAATTAACGTTCGTCGGTTTCCGCTCGGACGTTAATTTATTATGTATTCAAAATAATTCACTGCGATTACGATGCGACATCGTATTTTTTTCCCTCGTGAGAATTAAATTAAAAATACATAAATAAAAATAAAAATTAACATAGCTAATTAATATGTAAATATATGGAAAGTTTTACGAGACAGTACAGAGTGGTCCGGAAATTTTTTTTTTTTATTATCAGTGTAATATGTGTATACTTATCTACCTACTGAAAATGTAGAAATGAAAAACTATTAGTATCGTTAGTTATTATCTATTACCAATAGTTTATTTTGCATATCATATCAGTATGTTTAAAACATTTTTAACTTATGTGTGTTTGCAAAAATTCATATTTTGAAAAACACCTCAATTAAGTTCTAGAAGAGATGTCAAGCAATTTCATGGTTTGCAGACGAATTAAAATCGGACCATCCAAATAGTGTTATAATTTTGTCACAGTGAAAGCATTTTTCTGTTCATTAAGTGATTTGGTAGCAGCTGTATTTTCATTATTTATATGCATGCCAGAACGCAATAATAATAATGGAAAATTGATTCCATCACACAAATATCATTTATGTGATATTCCATCACATAAATTCATCAACTTTATAAAGTTCATTGATTTAATTAACTTCATTAACATTATTAAATTCTGAAACACACCCATACTGTATCAATCTTGTTACACATTACATGTTACTAAGTATTTATCCTACATGATTCATGTACGATAAATTGCTTTTATAATACTCATTAAAAAATAACCGGCTGGAACTGATTTCGATTCCAATTTGGCTTTTGAAATTTTTTTTATTAAAGTTCCTGTTCGTGTTAGGTTAGGTATTTCAAATAATAAAATAAGGTTTTATTTTCAATATTGATCATTATTGAATAACAGTATTATTTTTTAACAATAATATGTGTATTGTGTATTATTTGTAGATAATAAGAAAAATGGATTCCGGTTTTCAAGTTGTGTTTCTCCGAGTTTCTTCATAAAGAACCGGCTACCAGTAGGTCCCTGTTCTTTTAGATTCCGTTGATTCAAAATATGATATTTAAAAAAAATGTAATAGGTATACCACAAAATATATTTTTTAATAAAATATTAGATAATCACTGAAAAGGTTCTTATTATCATGACAAATTAATATTATTTAATACGAAACTACTTATGTACCTAAGTACTCAGTACACAGTATATTGTTAAGTGTTTAAACATATGTATTTACTTATAAGTACCTTTTTAGTATTTCAAAAATATTTTTCAAAAATATTACTTTTATTTAAATAATTTTTTTTTAAATGTTTAAAAATACAAACCTAAAAATAAATAAATTGTAAGACATATAAAACATTTTTAAGATAGCACAATACTTATAATATATTATTGTATAGATATGTGTGATACATAAACAGGAAGGCTGATTGACTTTGGTCTTTAGTGTATAATCTAATGTGAAGTTTAAGAAAGTTTAATCGTACACATAAACCAAATTTCAGACCTGGATGTAATAGGTCGTAATTAGTATGTATTTAAATGTAATTGAAATATTTATTTTTTAGGTATTTGTATTCGAACGATAAATGTGGTGATCATATTATATTTTATTGCAAAAATTAAAAAATGAAATGACGAACCTTTATTTTTAATTTGAGTTAATACTTATTAACATAACTTTTTATGTATTATAAGTATTTACTGAAATATAAGTATTTGACTTAAATATTATGAAACTTTCGATAATACAACTAAATGAAACTGTTTATAATTTCAATATTACAGGGTCAAAATAGTATTTGATCAGTTATAACGTAAAAAATGTGATTAATATACTTATACTTAATTTATTGTACATATAAACCACGATATCTATTTTAATGAATTTTCAATCAAGTTTAATGAATTAATAATTTTATTCATTTTTGATATTGTACAAACTTAATTGATAAAGCAATATTTCAAATAACTTCTTTCAAACTATTTACTTTACATAATAAAAATAAATTAATGTTATAATAATAGGTTACCTAATGACGTTTGTTTAAGATAAACAATAAATAAATTTATTGATTTAAGTTTTTAAAATTCTTTATCGGCCGAAGACGAAAGTGTGTGGGATTTAAAATACTCACGAGTGGAGAAATGTAATCGGTATTTAAATTTAAACTTAATTATAAATACTTCAGTATAAAAGGATAAAATATTTTGAAAATCTTTGAGTATCGTTGGAAAAATTAGTGATAAATTAAAAGACGCATAAAGAAAGTTTTAGGATTAAATTTAAAAACGGTTTTTATTAAAAAAAAAAAAAAAAAACGTTATTATAATTTTAAGTATTGGCGAACGATAAGTTAAATAAAATTTTTATTCAGAGCAGTAGGTATCTAGGTAATGTGCCCATTTTAAATATTTTATTAGATTAACACATAAATCGAGTATATATAATATGTCACGTTCAGATTTTACATCAGATAATATTTTAATACTTTTGGTTTTCGTTTTATTTCTGTTATAAAAAAATCGAATTACAAGAAAAATATAATAAAGGTTAAGAAATCTATTAAAGTATCTTGTGTGATCCACAAAGTTGGAAGATACCTTGCGAGTTAAGATATTAGTCAATATTTAATATTGTTTCTTTACTATCTACTTTACTAATGAAATTATTTTTCGTATTTAAATAAGTGTTGTATATAAAAATAATTTTTTGGTATATGCAGTATTGATAAGGAATAATTAAGCGTTAGATAAACAGTTTGTATATTGTACGTTCTTGATTATAAAATTTTTTTATCCCCATAAAACGATCAGGAATTCAAACCAAATTGTTAATTATACTTTAAAGTTAACAGTATCTCCAACATATACCTGAAACTACAGCATTTAGAAGTGATCTGCTGCAAGGCTCATAATCCCCAAGCTTTATTTTGAGAGTGTCTCAAGACTTCAACATTTAGAAGTAATTAAGAAACATTTATTGTTCTTTGGTGCGCTCAATTTTTGAACATGGCTCCACAATTTGGGATCTTTGTACCGTTGAATACCGTGCTGAGCTAGGAGAGTTCAGCGTAAATTCTTGCCAGTCGTTGCTTTTAAGTTTAAAATTCAATGTCCTGCATACAACCACACAATTGTTCGACAGGCGTTGAATCTCTCTGCATTTAGCTGATCGTCGGCTGAATACTAATAAACAGTTCTAATCAAAGATTTCGTTAGGTGAGATTGATTTATCTTCATTACTGTCCCAAATATATTTTAGAATTCTTTCTCGTCAGATTCGTCTTAACTTTTATTTTAATATCCTATTCTCAAGTATAAACTATCACACAAATTCTTTTTTACGCCAATCTTATGGACATTGTAAATAATAATCACTCTTATTTACGTTTCAATTTTAATTATAAAATTAGTACAACTATGTTTCTATTATGGTTTCGCTTTATTTATTTTATATTTACATTTTACAGCATATGTACATTTTTGAGCTACGTTTGTACTGTAAAAAAAAATAAAAATAAAATATATAGATAATGGTATAATGTGAGATATTTTAATTAAATTTGATGTAGCTTATATACTCGTATATATCGTCAAGTGAAACTTCAATGTCTTATAAATTAATATGAATAAACTTAAGTAACTACTAAATGTATACATAGAAAAATAGTCGATTCTTAAAAAGTTTTACAAGACGAATTCAATTATTAGTGTTAAAAAATTTTATAATATATAATAATTGTATTGTGTAAATTACACAAGTATAAAAAGCGATACTGGCGGGGAACGGTATTTAAATTATTTTTAAAATGCACGTGCAGTTTGCGAGTTCTATGATGTAGTTATCGTTTTTTAGCGAGATTTTGAATTCGAGCCGTCTGTATGCGGCCTGCATATACTTAAAGATTTATGTCGTATAAATGATATATTATGGCTTTGATAATAAATAATAAATATAAAGTTTGGAAATTTATTTTCATAATCCCTTTGGTTTAAAATATTACACATTTTCCCGGATTGATTACTAAAAAAAAAAAAAAAAAAAAAATCGCCTCCCAAGATATTTCGGCACGACGTCTATTTTAATATCTTATTCTTTTTAACACAAACAAAGTGTTCGAATAATTTCATGGGCACCAGCGTTCTTTTTTTATCACACCTACCTACATACATTCCATACGGTAAACGCGAAAATATACGATAATATATATACGAAATTTTCGTAAGCAATTTGGCAAATTAAAAAAAAAAAAAAAAAAAATTTAAAATTATTTTCGTTGTTTGCGTATAGTCTGTTCATAGTTCTAAGGTAATGATGCTTATCCAACACACATTCCTGTACCAAACGTACGGTAATGTATACACTGCACAAGTAGTTATGTTTTATAACACTAGACGAAGAAGACAAGCATTGTCACTTACGGCACTAACATGCTTTTGTTAATTGATTCAAAAAAAACGCAATATATATTATTACGACTGTAATAAAAATCATCACACGGTCGATGTTTATGTTGGATGGGATTCGAAGGAATTTCCATACATCATTTAGTCCCTGTAGGTACCTACTCATGATTTTCTGCACGTATCAAAATAAACTTTTAACGAACCGCAGTCTATATTAAAACGATCACGGTTGACCTACGCGTCAGGTAAGGTACCTAAGGTTGTAATGACCGTGCGATGGACAAAATATACGTATCATCAGAACAAAAGAAAATAAACCGTATTGCATTAATAATGATTGTGTCGTATACATACGTATATTTATAATTTAACAATCGGTAATAATAATTGGGTAATTCATTTATACGTTTTCGTAAAACGGCGATGACGAAAATGCGTTCTATAAATTGGGAAAAATCAAAAAGGCTTAGCATATTATATTATTCATAATTAATTAGCTTGAACAGTGGTTAAAATGGAAAATAATTGCAGGGGGGACTGAAGCTTATGCAAAAAAGAAGCGTTCCCTGAACCGCGTTAAACCTTATTCAATTTCGCTTTGGAATTTTCCGGACACTAAGAATCTCTGAAATAACAACAGTAAAAAAAAAAAATCAAATTGTCATTAAAAATAATACGTAACTATTACACATACCTAATACATTTGTGGTTTTTACCGAAATAGTTTTTTTTTATAATATAGATCTTGCAAACAATTTATAACTAAATACCATTTATTAACTTGTTTTATTTAATTTTTTTATATTATGTACAAAACGCCTTCATAATATATAACATTATAAGCATAAAATTATATGAAAAAAAAAAAATCAAATTCAGTCTTAAGAAAGCGCCACACTAACAATTTTTCAATGAAAAACTTACTTTAGCATTTTTCATTTTTATCAACTTACAATCATGTTAGAATATGAATTATAGCTAATAACATTATCTAGTGACTGATGGACCCGATTTTTTATATTTTCATTTATATATGTGTTTTGTGCTGTTAAAATAAAATTTTTTTGATTTTTTGAGCAACTCATTAAACGAGTAAAAATGCATATACTTATCAAAAATCTGTTTCATCAGTCGCTAGAAAATATTGTTCTTTATAATAAACTTAATTTTTATTTCATCTTTCTACAATATTATCGAGTTGCTAAAGATGAAAAATGCGTAAACATATTTTTTTTTAACAAATATCGTGATTATACAACAATTTAAAATGATATTGATACAAGACTATATTTATAGTACTCTAAAAATATAATTAAACATTTTTAAACTGATGGATTTTCATTTCTTTTTAAATTTCATAAAAATTACCTACACAAAACCTAAATAAACACAAATATACAGTAACACCTAATATTTGGTATATATAGTTAAAATATAATGTATCATTTTAAAATATACTTAATAATATTATGAAACTAATAAAATTATATGAATAATAGAAATAAAAAACTCAGTCTACATTAAAATAGACCTATTTTTGTCAGTACTGTAGTTACGGTCATATTATAAAACCGTGGTTCATCATTCATTACCCTTTTTACGTTACCTATAGGTACACCAAATAATAAAAATAAAAATATATATTTTATTTTTATCTACATGTCATTCATATGATTAAAATTATTTTGACTAAAGCTGACGCCAAATTTAAGCTTAGCAAAAAAGGCGGAAGTCCCCGCCCCCCTCACTATAACCACTAAGCTTAAATAATAGTGGAGATCTACACTAGTAGATAGCGTCGTAGACCTAACGTTTATTTGAATATTATGTATAATATATTATATTCGTTTTAGAAAAAACCTATTTTTATAACAATAGAACACAATAAATGTTTGTTGAAAATGGATTAATATTTGTGATGAAACATTGGATATAGCAAACTGCTTATCCTGCCCTGTTACCACTACTGTCCAGTTAGAAACATAATATATTTATATCTTGTTCTTTTTTTGTACAATTGGAATTTATAAAAATATGAAAATCAGGATTTTATTTTTCATAAATGATGTACCGATAAAATACGAAAAAATAAAATGTTATGACACCACTAAATTATAAGTGTAAACAATGATTATAAATCATGGGCGAAGATCCTAATTTTTCCTCTTTCGGTTCCAGTTCCTAATCTTTAAAAAATATGAAAAAGAGTTCCGGTGTAACGAGGAATTCATGCCCACCTATAATTTACATCTCATGTGTATTGATGGCCCGAAGTAAAAAAAAATCCCCTGTTAGAATTAAGCTAGATCAGGATTTTTAATAGAATTTTAATTTTCATTAAAAATGCACTAAGTGTTGAATTATACCATTAATGAATTAATTAATTAAACAATTCGGGTTTCTTTAGAGATTCTTCCTTATACAATTTTCCTTTCTGATACTTAAATGTATCTGTAACAGTGTGTTGACAGTTTCCAAAATTGGTTCTTTTAAATTCGGTTGCAAATTCTGTTATAAATAAACGCATGTACGTAAAATCCAAATGATCATAACATGATGATCACAACTTTGTCTTTTGTCCAGGACCCGAGTAAATTTTGGAAATTTGTTCGGCATAATAAGAGCAACAGTGGAATTCCGGCTACTATGATATTTAATGATTCCGCCGCTTCCGACAATAGTAGTGTTGCCAACTTGTTCTCTGACTATTTCAGTATAGTTTACGCTACAGGAAATGCAAGAGTTAATGATGTCCCACTACCAACTTTTTCTGACCTCCCTAATAATGTCGCCTTCAGTTTGGAGGACATTTCTGTAGGTCTCTCTGGCTTAAAAAATATAAATTCCGTGGG
>JAIPRL010003827.1:0-43311 GCA_025469235.1 Pemphigus obesinymphae | reverse complement strand
GTGGCAAAGCGACCATGCTATTCCTTCTCCCCATAACCATGTATTCTGTTTTTTCCTCATTGATCTGTAATCCTACTTTCTTTGCACCTTCCTCCAATCGAGTGAATAGTGACCTTAAACTATTTTGTGATTCGCTCACCAATACCATATCATCTGCATATGCCAATTCCTGTAGTTTAAATCCCTCTTGCGGTTAAATATCCATTTCTCTAACTACTTTCTCTAAAATTAGGTTAAATAATATCGGTGACATTGAATCTCCCTGCCTTAACCCAGATTTTACTAGTATTGGCTTTGTTTCTGATCCTCCTACCTTGACCTTAAATAATGTTTCTGTGATACTTAACTCAATTAGTCTTATTATTTTTTACGATAAATTAGATTCCTTCAAGGAACTGATCAGGCTCGCTCGGTGAATACAATCATATGCCTTTTTGAAATCGATAAAAAGGACATGTACCTCCTTGTCAAACTTTCATGCCTTTTGGAACAACTGTCTGACGATGAATATTTGATCTACCGTCAACCTTCCTGGTTTGAATCTTCCCTGATAATCACCTAAGATTTCTTCTGCTTTTAGTCTTGATAAAATGCAATTCGAAAAAACTTTGTATGTTACATTTAGGAGAGCTATTCCCCTATAATTATTGCAGTCCTGTTTATTCCCTTTCTTGTGTATTGGGCATATCACTGCTGTCTTCCATTCTGCTGGTAATTCCTCGCTTGTCCATACTCAGCAAATCAGTTTCCATACTCTAAATGCGATTTTTCCCCTCCTTTTTTCAAGAGTTCTGCTTGAATTTCATCTTCTCCTGGTGACTTATGATTTTTTAAGTTATTTATTTATTTAGTTTACATAGGTAATTAATAATCATAATATTACTGTGTTAATGCATATTTTTGATGTTCATATATATAATAAAATAATTTAATGCAAGTAAATAAGAGAAACTTTTATTTTCAATCAAACAAATTATGAAATTAAAAACAAATAGGGAACACTGGTATATATAATATTGTTATTTGTAGGTAGTTTTTTTTATTGTGTTTTGTACTATTAAATATAACATATATCAATCAATTGTATTAAAAAGAGTATAATATAGAATAGCATATAATAATTTTTTTTGGTGGAGAGGGGGGAGATCTTTAGAATTATTTCCACCACCTGAACATGAAGGTTGGCTCAGCCTATGTGATATACATAGTACCTCCATACCGCCATTACTACGAGTTATAATATATAATATTGGCTTACTCATCCGTAACCTCACTCATTAATTATTACCACGGCCAACTATGGTTATTATCAACTAAATATTATATGTTTATCTTTTATAATAATTGACAATGCTATATAAATAATTCAAACTAAACTAAATAGACCAGAAAATATGAAATACTACATAATATTGTATACTCTACATGTAAATGTATGGCCAAGTACACCTATTACTAGTAATTCATAAATCTATTACTCGTGTCCAAAAAGTTATACAATGGAGCATAGTGCGAGCCACAACTTAAGTAGATAACCGTGGTGACAACTGACAAGTATCTCTGAGATATATGTTATTCACAACCACATGAAAAACTGTTAGACGTTTATAGAAAACATTTTATCTGCCATGAAAATTTATAAAATTAATATATATTTTTTATTACCTAAATAACTACATTATACAGGCACATAAAATAAATATAATTATTTTATTAGTAATATTAATTATATAACTATATTCGAGGTAGGGTTTAGTAGAAGTTGACGATTAAAGTAGCAAATAATCTATAATAAAATGTGAATTGCATTTAGTAATTTAACTTACTTGCTTATAACTCGACTAGCATTGGCCCAACTTGCAAAAGCTTCATTTATCATATTATTCTTATAGAAATATCCACCTTGATAAATATATGGATAGACAAACATATCACTGTAAAACATTTGAGAAACTGATATAGCCTCTTTCAACAAGTCTATACACGGCTGTCTACCATTTGTTGCATTTAAATATTCTAAATTACCCAAGGTACCTAAATAACAATAATTTATTAGCTGAATTATTAACAAATTAATTAAAATGTTTAAAATTACTCAAACTAATTGGAAATTTTGACAAATGCCCTTCATCATAAAGAAGCCATAATAGGATTTTTTGAAGAGTAGCAACTTCCAGTGAATCGATAGAAGAGCTAAAACTTGGGTTAATAGAGCTCACTAATACAGAAACTTCCATATGCCTATTACAAATTACTGGGTGGCCATTTACATAATGCCATGATACATTCCCGACTTCAAAATCTTTATTTTTTTGTCCATGTAAATCTTCAATTTCCTTTTCTGTAATGAAAAACTTGAATCAGTTGAATTTTACAGTATTCATTTAATGCCAAATAATAGAGATGAATGTATGTAAATTAAAAAATAAGGTATAAAATATATATATTTATGCACACAATTTTTTAAATATGTTATAAAAAGAATACTGAAAAATTGTAAAATTCTTCGAAAATATAAGCTTTGTTTTGAAATCATTGTGGAAATCTATCTCTTCAAAATTTATTTCTATTAAACAGCTATCATAGAATTATATGATCTAAGCAAATTAATATAACATTTAACTATTTAATAGTTAAATAAATATAAAATATAAAAATAATATAAAATAGATTTTAATTTATAATGATCGTCTGTTTTAAATATAACTGATAATATTAATAACATAAACAAAAATATACTGATAATATTAATAACAAACAAAAATATACTGATAATAAACATAATAGTGGTGCAACAGTATTATTAACATCAATACTAAACAATTTTCATTTTGATTGAAATTTGGTTAATTAAGTCTGTAGGTTAAGAAGAAATATGTAAGAGGTATATCAGTTAAGTTAAATTTTTAAATTTAATCTTAAAATTTCAGTAGATCCATTTTATCAATCGCCAGTTTAAGCCAGAACATTTAAGCTACTATAAATGTGATTTTATGATAACCAATTTAAATTTTAACTAGCCTTTAATCACAGATTAACTTAACCAAAATATTTTAGTCAGTTAAACTTTAAATGTTGTCTAACTTCAATGGTATCAACTAGATTACTAGATTACACCTACTACATATTATCAAACTGTGTTAAAGTCTTGTACTTATGTAGAAATATATTGTTATTGAACATTTTATAGGTAGGTAATAATAAATTTCAAAGTAAGTATTTTATTACTGTTTTATTATTTACTTTATTATTGTTACGATTATCAGATTATATATAAATATTATTTATAATTTATTCTAGATGAATATTATTAGTAGCAGTAGTGACAATAGTAGTAAAGAATAAATTAATAGTTTGATTTACATGAATTAAAATATCTATCTTTGAAGAACATATTTATTATCAACTAGAATTGACCATTAAAATGGGATAATATATATTACATTGCAAGATTCTGTCTTAGCGAAACTTTTCAATTTCTATTGAAAATGGTTCATAAGTAATAACTACTATTACCAAAGGTAGATATAAAATTATTGAAGTTCAGAATTATTGACATACCTAAGCATATTTTTAGAGGGGTTATCCTTAAAAATATAATTTACATCATATGTATTGTTCCATATAAAAAAATTTAAGTTTTATTTTAAAAACACCAATTATATATATATTATATTACCTACCTAATTCACTAAAAGAATGCTGCATTATAACTAATTTAGTAATTTAAGTATTTACCTACGTACCAAACATTTTTTTAAATTCTGATATTATTTATTTACTTGCATAGAAATCGTTCTGTTTCTGTCGAACAACAACTATTATTGACATTGAGGTTTTATGCTTCAGATACATTCTTAATATATATCTTTAAATAATTTGGCATACATTATTGAACTGCATCCAATATAATTTTTAAAAAATGAATATTGCTTTAATGAGACTCAGATTTAGGGAATTTATAAAAATTCCCAGTGATGAGATTTCCAATCTTCAAACCAGATTTTACTTAAAAGCTAAATTTTGATGGTTCATGGGGGCAATAGATTGCACTCGTATAAACATATCATCACCAGGCAATAAGAATGCAAAAAACTACAGAAGCAGAAAAAACATTTCCTCTATAAATATCCAAACAATTTTGGATGGTAGATTAATGGTACAAGGATGTTGGCCTGGATCGTCAAATGATTCTATAAATTTTTTCAATTCTTGAATATTTAGACGCCTAGAAACAAAAGAATTTGAAAATAGTTTAATTATTGGAGATGGTAGTTATGGAATGAAGAGTTATTTTATGATACCTATATTAAATCCAATTATAAGAGCTAAATAATTATATAATTATATATATTAGGTAAATAAATTAATGAACGTTTTTAGTTTATCATTGCGGTATTAGTCAGTTCTATTGAAATTGGTGTTCTTAGTTGAGCTGAGGCATTATCTTGACAGTTAACTGCTACAACATCTTGTTTTTGAAAATCATGATCAGTAATTTCATCCAAACTCTTAATAAAATAATAAATACCTAATTTATTGTAGGTAAATAATTATTTTATAAGAAATAGAAAAATTAATATTTAATAACCTCAGAACTATCTTCACTGCAAGTTTGTAAAACTTCATCCACCAACTATAAGTAATTCCATAAAAAAAAGTACCTAGTCAATTAGTTAGATAGGTATTTAAAAATAATTAATATTTACTTACATCGTTATTTTCATTATCATAATCCTGCACAAAGATTCCATCTATACACTAATTAAAATGAATAATTATTTATGTATTAGATAATATAAAATATATTTTATAATAAAATATTTACCTGAATATTTTCATCTTGAGCACAATCATTCAAAATGTGAAACCATATCATAAGTCATAAAATTTAGTAAAAACATGGATGATAACAGATAAAAATGTATTGATTGAAGTTGACAACATATTCATATTAACGTTATGGCTTAACTTTTTTTGTTTAATTTTGTTAGTTAATTAATATTCGGTTTATTAAACTGAGTTTACTTAAACTTAAAATAAATGTGATTGAAAAATTCATAATTATTTAACCTTAATTTAGTCTTAAGCCTAGATTAGTTAAACAGCAATTTAACCAACGATTGATAAAATAGCACAAACTGTTGGGTTAGTGGAAATCTCAAACTAAAAAAAATAAACCATTTCTTAGTAAGGATAGCACTAACCTTTTAAAATTATTTTATATTAGATAATTATCTTAGAATCGTAAAAAATACATTCTCCTAGAATCAAAAATACAATCACTAATCGTATTCTTTAATCTATTATATTTTTTCAGTAAAAACTATCAAATCATAAATAGAAAAGTATAATAATAATAACCAACCATGCCATGTAATTTCTGCTTTTTCACTATTATCTGGACCAAACACAACCCAAGCATGGTCTTCAGATAAAGCCAAATGGACATCATTGAATCCAAGTATTTGGCACGCGGCTACAACAGCAATTACAACACCAAAATGGTCCAGTTTTGAACCTAAACAAAAATATTTAAATATATTGACTATGTTTGTTTTTCTTTTAGAAAATTGGTTTTAGTAAGTACTTTAAAGAGGTCATTTTTCGATTTTTTCCAGTAGTTTACTGAAGCATAAACAAAAACTACCTTTTATAATAGAAATATTTTATAAATAACCAAATATGCAAATAACAATTTAAATTGTATGGTTACCTTTTTTTAAAAATTATTATACCATAGCTCTGCTTAAAACTATTTGACCAAAAATTGTAAAATTATGTCAGAAACTCGAAATTCACACCAAATATTTATTATAGTATTTTATTGACATGGTAAAAATTTTGAAACTTGCTAAGTTTTTTATGCATGTATATTTTATACAGTTTTTTGGGTTTCAAATTTATTGTAGTTTATATTTTAAATATGTACATTTTCAATTTTTTTTTTTTTTTTTTTTTGTAGTTTTCTTAAAGTGTAAAGGAAAACTATAAAATACAAATGCGAGTTGTTTTAAATCAGAAAATAATATTACACCAAAGTATAATCATAACCAGACTTGGGTTAAATACTATTTTAAGTATTTGAAATAAATACTTGAATATTTACAAAAATCATTATTCCGAATATGTAAATACATTATGAAAATAGTATTTGAATAAATAACTTAAAATAGTAGAAAATTATTCTAAATTTTTTGTAAGACTCCCAAAATTGACAAAATATTAATCTATTATAATTGTGTATATGTTGTAAAAGATTCTATTTGGAACATGTCTTATGATTTTTTATGAAGCAATTGTTAAAGTCGAGTTTATGCAGGATTATTAAAATTAAGTGAAAAGTGCAATGATACATTAAAAATATTAGTTAAAACAGCATAATGTACCATTTTTATATGGTTTTATGAAGTACTAACATTTCAATTTTACAAATGAGCAAAATAAAAATTGAAATAACAAATATATCACAAACAGTAGATTAAGCGACGAGATTATAAACATAAAATACAAAGTTGAAAAATTAACTTAAGATGTAGTATAATATTGTTCCCAATAAATGAGTATATTAATATATTAATATATTAATATATCAATAAATTTAGTTATTAATTATTGTAGAAGTTTACCAACACATTATAAAATAAAAATAATGATTGAATGCTATTAAAAAAAGTATTTTTCAGAAATCAAACTTTAAAAACTACATTTTAAAAGTATTCCAAATACTGTTCTCAAAATACAACCCAAGTTTGATCAAAATAGTAGACTATCATATTGAAGATGGAATCTGCAATTAATTTTAAATATTTTCAAAGTCTAGACAAATATTATAATTATTATATCTCAATACATGAAACGGTTCTCACATATTATTCTGATCTTTTACTGCTTTGTATTGAATTGTATTATTTGTAAAATTATGCAGTGGCTGTAATGACATATTTGTGGGAATGGAAGATATGGGGAATTGATCCTCATATTTTAATATCTACTGTTCATGAAAACAAATTTTTAATAAGTTTTAATAAAAGTTCCTAAATAACTCGATATCTAATTACAAAATACTTGACATTTTCAATCCATGTTTTCTAATAATTTTTTTCAATATGAAAAACAAGCAGTTTTGTATTGTGCAAAACAATATATTTATAAGATATTTTATAACATCCCAACTACTTTGGATTGGCCACCCTAGTCCTCCATTTTCACTTAATTCAATCTCAGTTCGATCTCCCACATCCTCGTATCACTCTATATTGCACCTCCCCCCCTGTATTTTTTTATACTCTTCTTTACCGCTTTCCTTTAACATATATTGCCCTTACTAATTTTACTGACTCTCTCCTCCTTCCTTAAAACAAGTTTGGGCCATCTCAATGTACTCTCTTATATTTTCTACTATTGAAACCCCCTTCTTTACTTTTATATAAAAATGTCTTATTTTGTTCTCTCTAGTCATTCCACTCAACATTTTAATCATTGCCATATTTATACTCTGCTCTATCTTCCTATACAATACCCAACATTCCTATTTGTACATCATTACAGGCCTCACTATAGATTTGCCTAAATAAAATAATACACATTTAAAAAATGAGTACCTATACAAAGAGTAAATGTGGCATTGCTTCTTCAAGTATTAAAAGAAAGATAGCCACCCTTCAATTAACACCTATGCATAAAAGTATTAATAATAAATCGGTATTATATTATTAACATTTTTCACTAACCAGTTAAATAGCTGTATATACTTTGCAGATGTGATTTTTCTTTGCTGTAATTCTTAGTCAAAGAGCTCAAAATGACATCGGATACTTTTTCGACAAGTTTTTGATTGGCATATCCTCTTCGAAACTTTGACAAGTCTACACTACCCTTGACAATAGAATAGAATTTGGTGTAGAGTGCTTCAACGATGTGCAGATCGACATTGGTCAGTAGTAACTGGTCAGAATCGAAATTCATCACTCTGGAATCGAAATCGATCACTGTGTCACATGTCTGCAAGTTCTCTACTTGGGCGGACGACCGATTGCTAGTCATAATGTTTTCGATAGCGCCGACCACTAACGACAACAGTAACAGGTCAGGCTCATTTTTGGCCAGTTCTTTGCGGAATATAGCTACCACGTTAGATATGTTCCGAATCGGAAATGATTCATCGTGCTCTTTGAATAACTGTAGGGACATTTTTGTGCAAAAGTAAACCAGAATAACTTACACGAACCAATGACCAGCGACCGTTTCAGACTAGTACTTCATGACAATAGAATAGTGTACCTACTACCTAGTATATACCTATTATGTTATAATTCAACTCACGCTATCATGGAGTACGCTAATTTCCGCTTATCATCAAAAATAATTTTTCAATATTAAATTATTATCAATATTTGGATAGTTACAAATTTTGTCCCGACTATTTTTCAACCCAAAATGTTATACTCCTACTAAGAAATACTTAAGAACATAATATTTTCGCCAATTAAATAATTTGATTTCCGTTTCCTCACATTACCTATTCATTTATCTATTACCAACTGTAGAAATCCAAAATCTAAATAGTATAATAACCGGCTATAGATACTGTACACCTAACTTTGTAGTTTAATAATAAGGTTGATCTAAGGCTTATATATTTATATGATTTAAGAATTTCAATTACTACCACAAATTACAGATTGGTTTTATGTCATTACTAAGAAGTTTAAAGCCAAGTGCCATTGCAGTTGAAAAGGTTTTTGAAATGTTTTGATAAAAACATTTACTGGTCCCCAAATCATCTCTCAACGCGCAACCATAGTACCTATATAGCCGTGATAATAACTACTTATCCAAACACACTTATCATTATTTATATATTTTATTTGAATTTGTTCAATTATTTTTATTATTAAATTTTAAAGTAACTAATAAATCGAATTAATAACGCAATAATAATGTCCAGGTATTCGTCTGAGCTATGGAGCCCACACCGAGAGAAGACGATAGAACGATATGTGGATCCCATATTGGATAATAGAAGGTGCCAATCACTAGCTTTATAAAACGACACTGGATACAATTGAAGCTCAGTTATATGATGTGCAGAAATGAAAATAATACCAAGGAATTAAATGTTGTCAAGATAAATTTGAAAAAAAAAACAGGAGAATAACTTACTGTAACACACCTTGTACAGTGGTAGAAGAGTTAACTCTGTGTCTAGATACACGAGCGATCGTGTAGATAATGCGTACACGGACCAACCGTGTAAACATTTCCTACCCGGTTATTTAGTGCGCATGTAATTTGTTCCAATTTTTACACTTTGATATTTGATTCGATGTTTTGATACATGTACCTACATTGTGTACAATTTTATAGGAAAACTGTCTTCCGTGAATGTTGGAAAATTGTTGTAAATCGGAAAGTAATGTTACAAACTTACGCTGAACTTCACTCGGAATCTTTTTTTATTATTATTATATATTGTTTTAAAAATTATTATATTTAATTTTATTATATTATTATTTTAGGCACAGACAGAAGATTGCTATTTTAACTTTTAATATTTAAACAATGGTAATATTGTATTCTGTTAATTAATATTATTTTAAAAAGTTGTAGGTACCTACTTCTGTTTTATTTTATTCGTTTGTTAATTCTCAACAACAATTATAAAAATATATGAGTTACGATGTAATATAATCTACCCAAAAATTGTATAGAATATACATACCTACACAGAAAAATTGAATCAAATATTAAATTATAAAAATTGAATCAAAGTCCAAGCACATGCACACTAAACGCCCGGGTAGGAAATGTTTACACGGTTGGTCCGTATACACATTATCTACACGAATGCCCGTGTATCTAGACACAGCGTAGAGTTAATGGAAACTAATTTAATTATTTTAATATAATGAAACTTGAAAAATTATCAAATACAGTAATTAAATTAAATTAAATTATATTATTTAAATAGTATTTTGTATTAACATGTTCAGTCAAACATGTTTAATGTTAATTCCTTAGGATGTATATATCTGTTATGTCATCTACCAAGGTGCACTCTGCACATATATGTTATCTCAACTACTTCTTAAGCCATAATATAGCGCTAATATATTGTCATAATCTTACGTATCATTTATTTTATTATATCTATACTCTATATAGAATAGTGGATATGTACAATTTACTGAAGACTAAGAAATATGCTATTGATTCATTTCAACAAAAAAGAACGCATTTTCAAATTTTATGACAGAAAATCAATGTTTGTTTAGGCTAATATAGGGTACTTGATAATTTGTTTAAAAATAAACAACTTTCTCTTATAATAATATTTAAAATTACACTTTATACTAGAAAAATAATATTTTAGAAATTTCACAAAATCTACAAGATAAATATTATTCTATTAAACACACTAAAAAAAGTTATTCATATTACTTACCTTAGTACTCAAAATTACATATATGCATATGACAGTGTTACCATAATATAGTACTATAGTAATCAGAGCACTGAGTGTGGTAGTCGACATAACACATAAATACTGTTCATTATTATTGTATAAAATATATATATATATAAAATTAAGTAATCAGTTTTTGAATTGTTCATTGATTTGTACAATAACTTATTTTTTCTCTACATTTATATATATATGTATATATATATTGTTTAAAAACTGTCTAAAAGTTTGTATTAAAAATAGGTGTTCAGTTAAAATTTTTCACTAACATATTACATAAATCTCATTTAGCAGTTTTAATGAAAGTACCTACTCAAAAACGTTTAATTTACTTTTTAAATTCACCTAATTATAACTTGCAAATTAAACACAATTATTTAAATTATATTATGATTAAGTACCATAATTGTTTTTATATTTTAAAAGAATTATGGTTTGAAACAATTATTATTGTTATTGCTATTATTAAACAACTCAAATTCAATGCACAATTGTATGTTTGTATAGTGTCATGAAGGTATAAATACATAAATAAGAAAAATTAAATTAAAATATATAATATGTACTAGAATTCTTAACAAAATACAAAATAAGTGCTTAACTACATTAAAACTAACAAATTAAACATTGATAAAATATATTAAAAATAAAATAATAACTATTATCTAATTACAATCAATAACCAATTCATGTTTTTTAATTAAAAGAATATAATAGACCAATTAATTATGTTTTAAATTAAAAAATACATTCATTTTAAATCCCTGAGAAATGTTAAATCTAAAACACTATTACAGAATTATAATGTTTGTGTTTTAAATGTTTGTATTAAGTTTTACATGACATAAAAATCTTTTATATCCAAAAAAATCAACTACTGTCTTATATTTTTACTTATTACTTATCTTACATAAATATGTTAAATTAATGTAACTAAATATTAACTAATGTATATTTTAAATATACCTGTATTATACTCTATTTAAAGGTGTATTTTATATATATTTTAAATTAATAGTTATATAAAAAAAACTCCCGAAACAAATAAATAAATAATCATAATTATATAAGTTTTCATATCGTATTATACATTTTAGAAAGAACAAAGGTTACGGAGTTTAGTTGAGTGAAAACACTTAGTTATAAATAAAAAGTGAAAACATAAATAGGCGTGTATCACATAAAGACGACTGATGGCAACTACCCGTCATATGTATTAAAGGAGTTGGCATAATTTAATAGGTGGTTAATGTACAGTATGGAAGTAATGCTAACATAATATAAGATACTAGTATAAATTACAATTATGAAATTTAAATACTAAAATACTTTAAAATAAAATGGTTTACATGAAAATGTACATGTAATCATTTTGGAATTCCTCTAGATCAACTATAAATAATGATTCTTCATTTGGAATTACAAATGTGCCATATCAGTTTTATCTAAAATACAAGTCTCATAATTAGATGATTTTTATATATTAAGAGGATGCTACAAACTTGAATTTTAAGGAGTTTTGTATAGGCAATTTTTATGGAGTTTTAAGAAAAATGAAAATCCAATAATATAAAAATATTTAATTATATGTTAAAAATAATTTAAAAAATAGTCATGTACCAGTACCATTTTTATTGTTTCTTTATTACGATATTTGTTAAAAATCTGGTTTACGCTCTTATAGGTACTATAACTTTCCTCTGTATTCATAGCGGACCAGATACCTGCTGGCCTCTTGAATAGCGCACAGTGCTAATAAAAGGCGTAGAGCAAGGCTGAAACGTTAAAACCCCGAAAACCTCAAGGTTAACTGCCTCTCAAGAAGTAATACCACTTACAAAGAATAAAAATTCTGTAAACATATTTATGGTATTTTAATATTATGACTTATAATTTTTTCAATAAAGGCTGTATCACGGCTACGTTGTATGTCGTGTCGTGTTATTTTTAAAGTGAGAGGGGTCTTTATTGTTATTAATTGATCGATACCAAACTGGTATCTAGTTATTACGGTAACTTGATAAGTATACATCATAGAATATCCGCCCAAATTTAAATAATCAAATATAATATTATTATGATAACACGATAAAATCACATACTCCAAATTATAATACATAAATTAAATACCTTTTAATATACATTTGATTTTTATTTATATTCTAATTGTATATACTTTTTTAAAATAGTTCTTTTAAGAATGAAACATTTGTGACAATAAAATACATCTAATAATTTAATATTGTGTTAAAATTTTATTTTTATTATAAAAATTAAATGTCAATATGAAATTGAAAAATACAACTATGATTTGAGTCTATATAGACAAGAAATTGCATAATTATATATGTGGCATAGGTCTCAAACTAGAAAAACGTGAGTAAAATAATAAAAAGATAAATTTTTGAATAAATAGTATAGTTTAAAAATTAATATAAATTAATTCAGTACTGCGAAAAAATGGCACGTATGGCCATTACTACAAGAACAACAAATATAATTGAAACTTACATTCAACCACTATTAAATTATATATATTATTTAGATATTTAGCTTCAGGAGATAGCATGATGTCCTTAGTATACTCTTAGAATTGGTCATAGTACAATATACAAGATTATACCAAAATGTTGTTCGGTATTGTAGACAGTTCTGAAAAAGAAGTTTTTTACGCATATTAAACATTACACAAATAGATACACACACATATACATATTATACAATTATACATAAATAAATTTAACATAATTTGTGTTATATATTGTACTTGGTTGATCTTGATAAATATAATATAATATTTATTGTAAAACTGATGCATTAAACAACACATTTATATAATTAAAGATTTTATTTACTTCATCAAAAGAAAACTGAGAAAAAAACAGAAATGCAATTCAGAGAGAGGTAGAATTTATCACATTATATAGCTGAAATTTATGGATAACATTGTACATAAAGTAAATTATTTTTAATATGATATATACTGCAGTGGCGTACACAGGAATTTTCTATGAGGAGGAGGGATGAATATATGTTTTACAAAGTTTTTTTCTAACTTCAAACCATTGTAGTTTATACAATAAAACAGTTTACCATCTAACATTACAATATAAAATAGAACATGTTATAAATTATTAAAAGATTAATTTGAATTTTATAATAATATATCTATTTTTCTTTGTGTTTGAGACACAATGTCAAGTTATTTTTAACTTATAAAAATTTCCCATTTTACAAAATAATTTTTTATAAGTTTAAGGTTTAAGAAAACTACTAAAAGGAAAATCATAAAGTGGTCTTTAGAAAGTACCGTCTACAACTAATTTACTATATAAAAAACTATACTCCTAGTCAATTCCTCCTACCCAAAAAATCATTTCCAGAGAAATAAAAAAAATGAACACTAATAGATTTATCACTCCATTCAAAATGTCAATTTTTAAGTTAAGAGGACACCACACACAAGATTTATAAGATGTTTTGTAAAAGAAATTTTATAAGATTTTAACAAAAGAGAAAAATCTACAATTTTAAGCTATTTAAATATATTTGAGAAGTAATCCTGCATCAATATTATTGTATATTGTTGTAAAATTGTTTGAATATCAAATATTCTTACAAATAATTACTTTCTATAACATGGTCAAGAGGGGATCTATGCCACTGATATACTGAATCTACTTAAACATTATTATTCGGATTTAGAAATAAATGATAATATGTGGCTCACTCAAAGTTGTAGGAACATTATATATGCATATTATATATAATATAATATGTATTAAATATAATTTTATTTCTTTATGGCTCGTGTATCGTTGTAATTGATAAATTGGGCCAATTTAAAAATTAACTTAATTTCAGGCTTTCCGAAATAGTGGTTCAACCAATTTTAACTATAAAGTCACTCACAATACAATTTGTTGACGCTTGTTAACTTTCTTTTCTCTAGCATACTTGTCGCTTAGATATGTCCACTTACTTTTGAGAACTGGCACTTCATCATTTCCTAAAATAATAAACAAAAAATACCACACACACAAGACAAACAAACAAAGATCATTCTTTAATAATATTAAATAGCTTTAATTATTAATTTAGTCTAACCTTCATATTTGGAGAATATCAATGGCCACAACTTCCGCTTTTTTATTTCTGTACGTTCTTTCAATAGAATTCGATAGTCCCAAAGAGAAGGATATTTTAATACGACATCAATAAGAGTTGAATAAAACTATTTGTTTCCTCAGTTTTTTTTACCTTTAGGCAAAATAAACTTTGTTAGCGCCAATGAAAATTCTATACATATGTTAATATACTAATTAATGCTGAATAGGAAATATTTTTAATGTAAAACTATCGTAGATTTGGGTCTATGAATAACTAAACATTTAGTTATACAGTATATTTCATGAATAATATTTACAAAATAAGTATTTAATACTTATTTGTTGAATAAGTCGACACCAACTAAACAGACTAAATGTTTCAATTAATATTTGTGTGACTACTTTAGTGCTGAAACCAAAAAATTACTTACCTAATACAGCACAGTCGTAAAGCTGATCTAGTAAATAAAAAGTTTTGCATTTTGCTCACGTTTTCACCATAACTGCAATATTCATAACGAATACCTATTGTAATAATTTACAAAAACAAGCACATTAAACACAGCAAAATTGCACAAAGCAAGAAAAGCAAAGATTGTACACACAAACACAAATACACAATAAAACAAACTTGCCTATAAAAATTATAATTGACGAAGGATGAGGATTGTCCATTTTAATACTCAAATCTGGACTTCCATTAAAAAAATATTATCACAGAACATATTATTACTGATGCTGATTTGTAATTATCATTTTATCAATTGTACCTAACCACTATTTAACCGTACAAACCAAACGCTACAAAAGTTGATAATTTGTCAACTCTACGACAATTTCCTAGTTACACATTGGTTATTGAATGATATCAAAATACCTACGACCAATCAAAATTCCTCATTAGATGCGCTACACGACAAAAACGTAGCTGTGATACCGCACCATGGAACAAGTCATAATAATGTGATAACTGATAAGAATTGTACCGGCTATCGACCATAGATAATAAAGATATGGATGGGCCATGGTATTGTATTCAAATGTGCTCGAAGAGAGAGCTTGTTACCAATATGGTTACTGTATGGTATACAACAGTGGTTATGTGGTTGCCGGTAATCACGTCAACAATTCTTATCAGTTACCTTTAAAGTATTATCATAGATAACTATTTTTTTTTATTGGACCTGTCTTTTATGTTTTTTTATGTTCTGTGTTTTTATTTAGTCGATACTTTAGCTGTTATTAAAGTTTATACCTTTTTTAAATTATTTTACTATTTCATTTTATATTTATGTAATAATGGTGTACTCTAAATGTATATGTATATACTGTGGTTCATCTTCAAAGAATAATAAAGATTTATCATTTCATGTGTAAGTTGATGTTATATAATAAAATCTGTGTATATTGTATATAGTTGTAAATATTAGTACTTACCTATGTAATACCATTTATTTATTTTTTCAAACGCTGTATATAAAAATAACTTCTTACTATTTTATTCAGATTTCTTAAAGATGACCGCAGAAATCAATGAATTAATTCATTAGGCTTGGTTGGTGCTGGAAAATAGGATAAGATTTGTTCAAAACATTTTGATGATAATCTTCATTATCTATGCTATTGACAAGGCGTCACCTTGTTATCTATTATTTCAAATAGATAATTTTTTAACTGCTCTTTAAACGTTTTTACTCAATTCTATAACTAATATTAAAGAATATATAGATAATAGTGAAAATGCATAAAACACAAAAAAAGTGTTATAACTGATTATTTATTTCAAAATTTCACATCAACATCGACGATACTGTTAGTGGTAATACAAGTGTAATTTTCCAATCATTTATACTGATAAAAATTAAGTATATTTTTATATTAATTGAATATTATATATTTAACACTTCATTGTATACTGTTTTTTGGATGTTCTATTAATATGCTAACAAATTAGTTATTGATACATTTTTTTTTATTGTATTATACAAATAATAGCTTATTATTAGATATTAGCATAGCATATTAATATAACATCCAAAAAACAGTATGCCAATGAAGTGTTAAATGTATAATATTTAATTAATATAAAAACATACTTAATTTTTATCATTATAAATGATTGGAAAATTACACTTGTATTACCACTAACAGTATCGTGGTACCAACATCATCGGCAAACAGTAAAAATGCAATAATATTACGCTTTTTAAAGGTTATTGGTTCATAAAGTAATAATGTTAGAGTATTTGTAAAAGCTAATTGTAATTTGACTGATGAGCAAAAGCTCTTAGGTAGTAAATAGTAACTATTTGGTAATATTATTATATTAAGTACCTATTATTATCAGAGTTGTAAAGTATTTGCATATTGGTATTCAAATACATGTTTTTGTTCTTGAATACTAATTTATCTTAAATACTATACTATATTATTTTGTTAGAAATTTTTATCCTATAATGCCATAATATCTGAATTGGGAGGACCTTGTGCCTATTTACTATTTTATTAGTTTTATTGATAACTGATGTTGGTACCTACGCTACCTACCTATGCGATAGGTATATTTTACTATAATTATTAATAAAATAGTTTTAATTTTTTTGCTTTACATATATTATTTAAAATACATTATATATTTATTTTGTAAAATATCTAATTATAAAATAATTTTAATACTATAGTTGATGGTTTTACCATACTTACCAGCAGATTTAATAGAATTCCAAAAAAACCAATTGTCCAAAATTTAAGTAAGTATATACAATGATGATACACATTAAAATAACAATAATTTTTTTTTGATAATAGATATATATTTTTAGTGGAATATTATGTGTTAAAAAATGATCTTGGAATGGATTTATTTTCAACATGTCTGGATGGAAGTTGTAACTCCACAATAGTTGACAACTTATAGAATGAGACACAAAACAAATAACTTGTCAATAACAGTCTGATCATGCCTTTTATACCATAAGGGACAACATTCTTCCATATACATATTTTATGGTGAGTCGTCTTCATTTTCATATTGTAAATTCAGATTAAATAATTAAACACATATCAAAAAAAAAAAATACAGGGGCGTAGAAGAAAAAATGTATGTAAACGTATGTTTATAGATTTTTTTACTATACTCAATTCTGATGAATATATACATAATATAGACTATAGTATTTAAAACATTCACTCAAAAATAAACAATTAGTACCGGTAGAGATGTAAGCTTCAAAATTTTCATTCAAAAATTTTCAGTAGTCAAAATATAATTACTCTACAGCCCAATTTTAAACATTTTCAAAGTTTAAACATTTTCACAAAAAAAAAAAAAAACAGTTACTAATTTGAAAATATTAGCTATGATAGAGCTAACTCAGCAACACACTACAATGTATTTAAAAGAAAAGGTAAGTTAATCAAAGTTTTAATTTTATGAATTTGTTATTTAATTAATTATCTATATTAATTATTACTAGGTATTTATATCAGTTTTAAAAGTTTAAACTTAACTTGATTTTAGGTCAATGAAATTCTTCATTCTTTGAAATTAAAATAGGACAAAATTTTACTATAACCACAAACAATGCAAGCAATTTTTTAAAAATGTTAGAAATGCAAGAAGAAGATGATCATCATTAAATAATTAATAACAATAATATTCATGATAAATAATGTTACTAATTGTACTATATATAATATATATTATTTAAATTTAATATTTATTATATTTATATTTTAAATAATAGATTAATTTAAATTTTAAACTTTTTTTTTAATAAATTAAGTAATATAATAATACAAGTGTTTAGATATTAAACTTATCTTTTTATTATGATTCACAACTTTAAACATATTTAAATTGAAACAATGTAACTTTTATATAGAAGCATATATAAAATATCAATACATAAATAAAATAAGATAATATATGAGATAAAATAAAATAATAAAAAGAAGCCTTTCAGTAAGGGATGAAAGCACTTTGCTCGTTGGGATAGAATACTGGAGGTGGATATATTAACGATTCTAAGTGTAGGTCGGTCGTCAGTGTGATATACCTACATGTATATTATATTTAAAATATATTGTAAATATATATAATGTTGGTAGTATTCAAAACTGTATAGGTATTACCATTTACTAAATTATCTAATTTATAAAAAAAGAAATAAAATATAAAATGTATTTATGATTATATTATTTCTTTTATATATTTATATAAGATGAAGAATTGATAGAAGATGATGCAAATGATGGTCCATCTGATGAAGATTTAGAATTAGAACCTCTATACCTATATGACTTGGAAGATAATTTACTAAATGCAGTATTGGAGAACAGTAATATTGATCTGATGCAACAAAATAAAAGTTTTAAGCCCTTAACTATGTTAATTAGTTGTTCAGTGTATACTTTACTACTATGTATAGAAGATATACATAAATTAACATCAGCTCGAAAAGATATTTCTAAAGTGAGAAAGGTAATATAATATCATATATTATTTAATATTAATTACAGTTTTAAAAATAAAATAAAATTTTTTATAAATATGAATGATTGTTAATAGACTATGAAGAAACTAAGAACTCCAACAGTGCTTAGATTAATAAAAAGTCTTTATCAAAAAGCTAAAAAAGCTATAATTAATGTAGAAACTCAATGGGATAGTTCTTATGATATGCTAAATAGTTTATTAGAATTAAAAAGCGCCTGTAAAGATTTATTTGATACTTATAATAAACTGGTTATAACTGATGATGAATGGAATAAAATAGAAATTTTAGTAAGTGTAACATCTCATATTAGCTAGGTATTATTCAAGATTATTAAATCAAGTAACACTGGTAGTATAATATAATAGCTTTTTTTTTTTTGTTGTTCTATATATAATTATAATTTGTAATTATTGTATAATATAACACATAAAAATTATTAATAAACTTTATTTTAATGTTAACACAGGTAAAATCTTTATTTCCTGCTGAACAATCAACAGTTAAACTTCAGAAAGAAGACCTAATTATTGGAGATTTTTGTGGATCTTGGCTAAAGTGTTAAAGAGATACTAAAAAAGTTGGTTCAGAGTTGCAGACAAGTTATATAGTTTGATGAAAAAAGAAAGAAATTATTTTATTGGATAATCCAGTTTTTTTAGCAGGTAAATTTTAAAGTTATTATTTATTTGTATTTGACTAAACTATTAAAATTAAAAATTATACCAAATAAAAATAAGTTCTAAAAGCATTCATAAATGAATACAAGTATTATAATTTATAATATAATATACATAATGATTTTAAATGTTTACACTTTTATAGGTATATATTTAGATAGACCCCAGATTTCAATGCCTTCTGGACGATCAATCTAAATGTACAGCAATTAACTTATTAGTTGAAGTATGGAAAATGATTTTGTGGTTGGAAACAAGTCCAGTTTAGATAGTGAAATTATATCTACACCATATTGTGAATCTGATATCTAGAATTTATCAAATGTAAAAGAAAATGATTTGGAAACTAGTATTCCAATTCATCAACAAAACATGTTGGAAAATATAATGCCGATTTGTTTAATATTAAAAAGCTACAATAATGTTGAACGTATACATCGTTCAATAAGTATAAGACAACATTGGCAGGATCTAAAATTATTTAAACCAGAATTATTTAGATTAACATAAATAATCATGAAGTGTTTCAGTTACTCAAGTACGTATCATAAATATTTAAATTCTTAAAGTTGCTTACTAGCAATCAGAGTTGTAAAATATTGAGTAAAATTCTTTGAATATTGGTATTCAAATACTTTTTTAAGTACCTATTGAATACTTTATTAAAATATTTCGTTTTTCTTGTATTTGAGTAGTATTCAAATACTTTTATATGGTATTGAATACTAATTTATTTGAAATACTTTTACATTTTATATTTTAGTTATATGTCACATCAATATATAAGACTGCTTCTGATTATAATTATTATATTATATACCCAAAGTCACAATATAATAATTATATTTCACATCTCACAAATTATACATGATAAAAAAAGTATGTATGTATACATAGGTATTGTTAGAAATGTAAATTTTTATAATTTATAGGTTCTGTTGAACGTAGTTTTTCTGGTTTGAAATATATTTTGCCGGACTTCCATATGTCACTTACGAATGACATATTAGAAAAAATTATGCTCATAAGATCTAATAATATATTTGATAGAAAAAATGAAAACTAATTGTTGCATATTATTATTTCCCACTTTAAATTTTTAAATGTTTAATTGTGATATTGTTAATTTTAAATACAGATATGTAAAAGTAAAAATAAATTGTTTTCTGTTTATCCCTATTTTTCTATTCATAGAAAAATGCCTTACATATTATGTTTCACTGTTCATGTAATATTATTATCTTTTAACATTATTATTTTAAATAAAAATGTTTATTTAAATTTAACTATGTTTGGTAGGAAGAAAACTGTAATTCTCTTAATTTAACTCTTTAAAGGGCACATTTTGTTACAAAAAAAACCCCCTTGAAGGGCAGTAGACGAAAACAACTTTTATTAAAAAAAAATTTTTACCTAAATATATTTTCAACAGTTCATCTTATGCCTAATATGTAGTGTATTTTGTTTTAATTTCTCAAGTTTTCTTTGAAAACTAAGAAAAAGTTGGTTAGTGCTACTAACAACCACCATAATAAATTACATTTTCTCAAAACGAAACATTTATTTTTTTTAAAACTTTTATACAAAAAATTAACCAAAACATAATACCTATATATTTATATACATAGGTGTTATGTATATAATATATATTTAGTGAATCTGAAGATGAAGATATTAATAATCCCATTACACAAGTTCTTCCAGTATTTTCAAATAGTCTCATATGAGTAAATATTTTTTAAAGTATACAAAACATAGTTTATTTTAATGAATTCTTTATTAATTATCTTCAGTGTAACACCTACCGGGTGCAACTCCTTATATGTGAGATTATAGTATTTAGGTTATATAAATATAATTATTGATAAATGGTAAATTAGTCATTATTATTTGTAAATTATTTTTATTTTTTATTCATTGTTATTATATTGAAATTAAAATTTCATGATTTTTCATGATCACAATTCAATTGGCATTGAAAATTTAATATGAATAGATATCCAACAAAATTGTTTTTGAAAACCAGAATTAACCAGAATCAACCCAAATAGAATATCATAAAACTGTAAACAGAAATGTTCAATAACTCTTAACACCCGAAACAGTGGTGTAAAAGCAAACAAAAGGTGCAAAGCCCTGCATTTTACTGTTATACTTTTATATTAACAATATTGACATACATTTTTGATAATGAAATATTTTAAAAATTCAATATGTTTTAAAATTGGTCATATGTCATATAAAAAATTTCCTTTGGTCTATAAATATATTATATAGTACAGCTCTCCCAATACTTCACTTACAAGTTACAATAAATGGTTTGTAATTATTTTAATACTGGAAATAGCTTTTTGAAGAATATTATTTATTAATAGTCTAATATTCATATTATAAATATTAACTTTTATCATTTAATATAATGTAATAAATAATAATGAATTAATTTTATCTGATAAAAACCGTTTTAAAAAAATCTTGTAAGATTAAAAATCCAGATTTGTAATGTCCAGATATGTAATGTCCAGAGTTGTAATGCCCAGACTTTTATAGTTCAGGTTTTTATTCGCCTCCTGTTATTCCATTATTGCTGATTACTACTGATACACTGTTATTATCGCGAATCTGTTGTTGGTGTTATTACATAATTATTTTTTAAATAATTAATGCATAGAATATTATAAAATATATTATATTAATATGTACGGTTCATAGTTAATATGTCTATGAATGTTTATAAAATTTGCAATTTGTATCAGTAGGTATAGGCATGTCAAAAATAATATGTCAACATGCTATAAACATGCATACCATACGCCTCGAGCAATAAATGTGTTTGTAAACCTGTGAAACTGGCCTAACAAGTACAATTAATATATACAAATAAATATGTGTTTATTATAAAGTATTGAAAAGAACAAGTTATCTTAACAAATTTTTTGGAAAATTTTAAAGCATTTAAAAATAGTTTTTAGAAGAATAGTGGGTAGGCCCAGGCCTACTAAGCCTACCCACTATCTATGCATCTGAGAAATTAAGGAACAGTTACGAATTGATTTTGTATGAGCTATTGATGATTTATTGGTAAATTGAATTTAAATTATAGATATTATATGATAAATTATAATATCTAAATTACAAATCACTGATATTTTAAGTATATGCCTATATTGGTGTATACTTAAAATAACAAACATGATTCAATTTTACAGTTTATAAAATATTTTACGACAGGGATCTACTGACAATTACAACAATTTAATATATAACTGGATTATAAATTATTATACCTATTATATTGAACTACAAATATTAATTAGTGAAATAAGGATTTTTATGTAAATATATATATAATCTAAAATAAATTGAAGTAACTGAAAAAATTAAAGTAGAACTTAAAACAAATTCAAATTTTGCACAATATAATTATATAAGTTATATTATTATATTAATTTTTATTGGATGCTCATGAAAAAATTAAAACATTTTGTGATTTGATATAGCAATGTATTATTTTTTTTTAAATTTATATATTAAATATTCTTATTTATATTTGAAATATAGGTGTGACATACGCAATCTAGAGTAAATACAAGAAATACAATTGTATTGAACTATACATGGCAAAGAGTTGAACAAATTTCATGAGATTTTAAGATATACAGTACTTTCGCCTGAACAAATACTAATATATGAAATCAGAGAACCGATTTTTAATTTAGGTAAAAAAACTAACATGATTATTACTTACTAACTTGCCAACATTACTAACATGATTATAGTCAAAACTAATTGTTACTAAATAATATTTTTTTAATAATTTAGGCACATTCTATTGTGAATTTATTTATGTATATATTATTATTATTATTATTTGAATTTGACTATAGGTGGATTTTCATGTATAAAGCATAGCTTATAGTGATATATATATATATATATAAGTTTTTATTTTTACATTTTAGGTTTGAATTTTTTATACTCAAAAACTAGTATGTTGTTTAGCTAATTACTTAAAATATAGTAGGTATATTAATTACAGAAGAATATATTCATATATATTTATATAATAACAGAAAAAAAGTATAATCTTAATAAATATTAAAATTAATTATCTTTTTCAGTTTATTCCAGAAGTGTACGCTATTTTAAGTCAAAGATATGAAAATATGTATGCCAGACTATGGCAATTTTTAAGGTATGAACTGCCTTTTAATTTGTTTAATTAAATCGTAACTGATTAAAAAACAGCATTAAGAAATGCTATTCGGAGAGTTGTGCCAGAATGTCGATTGATTAGTTGCTGGTTCCACTTTAATCAGGTTAGTTTCTATATAATTATGTTCACAATACAAATGTAGAAATTGGTGAAATGTTAGACATGATGAAACGGAGAGGATTGCTAGGATATTTTATATCTATATTAATATTATCGGTATTATCTGAAATGTTATTATCATTTTTAAATATTATTAGTGAATAATTTTAATTGATGCAATACCAAAAAATTAATTATGATCAATTTAGTACTAGGTTGGTGTTTATTTATATTACCTGGGATAAGAATAATCAAATGTCATGGTTTTTACAATTTTAATTTTAATTATTTTTCATAAATGTATTTATAAATTAAATTGTAATTTTTATTATTTATTTTTTACTTTAATGAGGTATATATAATTTGGTTTTGTGATATTCATTTTTTGAAAATTTGATATAGTCTCCTAGTTAATAAATATTCAATTAAATTCAATTGAGATATGAAAATCAATAAATTACTACCAATGAATACCTACATATTATTTTGTTTCTTTTTTTGTGCATAGTGTGCTTTATTCAAAGGAATAACATATTAAAATGAATATGCAATAACCAAAATATTGACACTAGTAGTTCATTTTTAATTTACACATACTTTTTAATTTTTACATATAACAACAATAGTTATTTTTACAAATGCATATTTTAAAATGTACAAAAGAATTAAGTAAGAAGGTATTATTCACTCATAAAGATATAACACAATATCCACGTATTTTTATACAAATTGTTAGTGCGGGGATCGCGCACCGAAGGACCAGTGACGTGGGCCACACGATAAAAATATGTTGTGCTTGAATTTGCCCGGATAGGCAACCCAAATTACATACGCCTTATCAAACGTTGGATAGGCAACCTAATATGCATGCGCCTTATCAAACGTTGGATAGGCAACCTAAGATGCATGCCCTTATCCTGTATTCGAGTAGACCACGTAAGATGCCCGACGTCGACGAAAACGAGGACGGGAATTGAAAACGATAGACAGAAAGGGCGTCAATAATATAATATTAATCAAGAAAAACAAATGTATGTACGAGTAATCATTGCATTGTATTATTTCGTTCACTTATAAGCTAAGTACAGAATTTATGGGACGGGGGGGAGGAGCTTATGACTAAAACTAAGCTTAATTTCTACACATAATATAGTATGTTAGGTAGGTAGGTACGTATATATTATACAAAGATAAACCTTTTAATGACCGGTCGATGAACAACGATTCCAAAGGCGATTCTCGTGTTGACGGTAGATTAGGTGGACGACGACGGCAATTTGATCGTTATGAATTTCACACACGACGAATAATTAATTTAATAAATCATACAAAAAACTCAATAACAAAGATTACGCTGCTACGGGCAAAATACGAAAATAATTTTAACGTTGCTGTAATGGCGAACACGACACGACGAAGAAAAATAGGTACGTGTTACCTCAATGGCGAACGGGAAACGACGACCGTATAAAAATCAAAAATAATTCACAATTTAATACTAATATCAATACAATAAACAAAAACAAAGATACGATAATAACAAAACAAAATTATAATAGGTACAATAATAATTAAGACGGTAAAAAACCATTACGAGATTGGAATGGAGAGGACGGGGCACAGTGAACAACGGCCGGCTAATCGTGCATTTATATGGACAATATTTTAATAATTAAAATTAATTGGTACGGCTTAGCGCAATCATTTTTACCGTAAATTTAACTGTCTTAACACAAATGTTTATTATTTTGGTATAAATTTCTAGTTGAACTTTTATGAACTTTATAGTGTATACATGTTTTGTCATTTAATGTAATATAATGATAAAAATATATATTATATACTCAAGGATACATTAATAAATAATGTACCTATAATAATTATTAAATAATAATTATATTTATAATATAATATTATATATATTATATATTATTTATAATATATATTATTTATAATAATTATTATTCAAAATAAGGTAACCCAAAAAAATGTTCACACTCCGTTCAATGTACTCTATTTATTCAAATATTCATTAACTAACTTATTTTATAAAAAATAATATATATTATAAAAAAGAAAATACAACTAGAGTAATCTGATGATGACTTGATTAAAATTAGTTGGTTAGGTACCTACTTATTTAAACTATGTATATTTTATTTTTATATAGGTATTTATTTCTGTAAGAGCATTGCATTTTCTAAATTTTAAATAATTAAAGTTATGAGCAGGGTTAGGATTTGTATGCAATAGAATGTTTTTTTTGTTACATCCAAATGGAGTTTTAGGGAGTAATGTCCACAATTTATATTATTCTGATGATATTTACTCAAATACTTTACAAGACTACCTGATATATAGGTAATATCCATTTTATACCACTTACGTCTATAATAGTTATTCTTAACTATTTTCTTATAAGTTATAGCTGCATAGGTTTCCCTGCAGATACCTACTAGCTACCATGTTTATGTATGGGAATGTACTTACGATAAATTATATTTTTAATTAATTAATTTGTATTTTCATATCCATGATATTAAATAGTGGAATTAATTAAATTTTTATATAATATTTCCATAAGTTTAACTTTTTATGGGATAGAAAGAGGAATAATAGACTAATTAGGTCAAAAATAAAACTTATTATTAATAGAAATGGCCTATAAGCTATAAAAAATATTTTAACTTAGTTTACATATTGACCAATCCCTTCAAGGGAGGGGTATTTTTATATCTGGTCACCATAGGTATAAAATGTATATTATATATTGGGTAGTCTTGTAAAGTATTTGAGTAAATATATATTTAAATACTTCTATAGTATTTAAAATAGTTTTTAAATACATTTTAAATAATATTTCATAGGGATTTGTACTACAAATGCAAATACATTTATTTAAGTATTCAAACATTTAAATAAGAATATTTATAATTATTAAATCAATAATAATAGATAATAATATTATTTTACAGGTTATTTGCAGAGTACACCTACTTATAAAAGGGTCATTTTCAGGACCAACACTGAAACGGCCATTTTCACAGTCACCCATATTTAAAGTCTTTTAAATAATAATGTATAACAATAAAATATATATTATAATATATATTGATAATTATAGAATAATACAAATATAAATGATGTGAGTATAATATTATAAACTATAGTTACATTTTGTATGTTGTAGATTATTATATCATACAACTTAACATATAATATGTAATTTCGATATTTTTTCTAGATTCAAAAGCCAGACTATGTGGGGAAAAGGGATGGAAAATTCAAAAATTCAAAATCCAACAATGGGATATTATTTTACCATGATATACAAACAAAAAACCTATTTAGATTTTTTCGATATTTTGAAGTTTTTTTCTAAACACAAAAGCCAGACAGTTTGGGGGAAAGGGGTGGAGAAATGAAAAATACGAAATGAAAATGAAAATACGAACACGGTATATTATTTTACCATGGTATACAAACAAAAAATCTATTTGGAGTTTTTTGATATTTTGACATTTTTCCCTAGAAAGTCGCAAATCCGACTACCGTATAGTAGGTACCTATCTATTTTTTTTACTTAAATATAAATAAATGTTTTTGAAATTCTTGATATTTAGATTTATTTAAATAGGAGTATTTAACTATTATAATATATATTAATTACGAATAATAATTTAAGTTTATAAATATGTGTGATACAGATTTTTATATCATACAATCTTAATAAATACAACATTAAATATAGAAATATTCTGTGGTACTAATCAAATTGATAGTAAATAAAATATGTGTATGTTGGTCACACTAAATATTATATTACATGAGACATGAGTATACCTTATGCTTTATACTCTGATATGGACTTATAATTTTTTACGATTTTTTGTCCAGACCCAAAAGCCAGACTTCAACCCATTTTCTTAAGTGAGATGAAAAACTATTGTGAAGAAGATTTCCTGTTTTCAAATATATTTTAGTTGCCTAAATTACTGATGACACTACCACATTCTAGCGCAGAATCTGAAAGAACTAATTCTATAGTAAATGAAGTTAAAACAAAAAAAAAGAAACAGAATTGGAAGTGATTAAATGCTGTGGTTATGATAAGATCATCATTTCAAAATAAAGGAATAAATTACATAGATTTTACTGTAACAAAAAAACATATTAATTTACATAATTCTAAAACTTTATATTAATTTAAAAAATGTTATAAAATATATTAACTTGATTCTTAGTTTTTATATTATTTATTATGCTATAGTTTAAATAGACTTAATATATTATTTGTTGATTATTATTATTAATATTAAAAATTGTCAGTACCTAAGTTATCTAATTTAAAAGAAAATGATAGAAACTCAGACTTTTATTTTTAAGATTTAAATAATGTTATGTCCAAATTAAAAGAATTACCAAAACCGAATAAATATTTTATAATTTATTTATTTTTCTAAACTTCATTTTACATCTTATATGAAATTCTAAGAAAAATTGCTTTTTTATTAAAACTTCAAATATTTAATATTTATATAGATACTACCGTTGATTATATAATCAATGGTACTACTAGTGATGGTATAAAATAACAGTTATTTTTAATATAACAATAATAAGCTATTACTCGAAAGAAAAAATAACTGCCACTGCTACTTTACAAAAACATTGTTATCTTAAATTAGCGATGATCTCATGGCCATGGAAAAAACAACAGTAACAGTGATTTATAACGCTATAATAGATAGAATACACAGACTTAATTTATGCTACTAGTATTCTAGTATAGAAGTCTATGATAGAATATGAAGTTCCTAAACTTTTTTTTTTTTGTGGTGTTGACCGACGGTACCTTGGGATTTAGTTGTATTTTACTGCCGAGGAAAAGTTTCGAGCACTAGTTTTATCGCCGGAAAAGTGACAGTACCTGTTATTTTTTTATAACAATTGCGGAAATTAATAACAAGTTATTAAAATTAACGAATTATAGTAGATAAATACACATTTAATAAAAATAACAGTAACTGTTATTTTAACTACCTATTATTTTTTCTATAAGAGTAACAGTTTATAACAATTATCAAATTTTATAACAGTAATCATTAGATACTACGCTGCTATAATAAAAAAAAGTCACAGAATAAATTTTGTATTATTACTTTTTATTTATGTCTAAATTTGATAATAATTCGAGTTTCAAAATAAATTTAAAAAAAAGGGAAATTTAGGACTTATGTTAGGGAATTTGGAATTCTATCATCTACCATCACTGCTCGTACGGTATTGACACTCATAAAGGAGAAGCAATTTGGGACACTAACAAAAAACCGACCGCATAAACGACGAATATGATACGATTTATGAAGGCCTTGAGTCACTTATAACATCTACTACTTCAATCAATTCCATCACTAAAGAAACACAAACATTCTTAGTAGAATCCAATAAAATAGACTTTGCTTTAAAGAAAATAAACACAGGTTTTGCCTGCAATATACCAATTTTTGAAACTGAACAGCCATGATTAGTAATTTTAACGGACATATCTTATATACCCCTTTTTCAAACCATTATCTACCTATAATACAGACCTAATGGCATACATAAACACTAAATTCGTATACATTGAATATTCAATAAAAGCTACCATAACATAAATTCAGATATAATTTCAAAACAATGCACTTTAGAAAGAAAACAGTTTTTACAAAATCTTTCACTTGCGTCCTATAGTTTATCAGATTTTGCATACGTCATGAGAGAAGGACCTGGTTTCACAGCACTTAAATCAGAAGAAGTAGTTTATCTATTAAAATACAAGCCTGTTGATGTACAATTAGCATACTATAAAGTATGTTTTCAAGAACTTCCTGTTTTATACAATAATGAAACCCTTTTTATGGCACCAAAAACTCATACATTGAAAAAATACGTCACTGAAATAGACTGAAATGACATTTTACCATCCGCATATTTTACAGAAGGAGAATGGGTGACTATGACTCAACAATATAGACCATTAGCCAACGCACCTCAACTTTTAAAATCAGAAACTTCATGGACATAGGCTTACAAAGATCCCAGTAATTTAGTTTTTATTCAGTCACAATTATTTAGTTGATGCGCACACACGTATGTTGTTGTTTCGCTCACTTATCTAAGTTCATTAAATAATATTTATGTATAGTTTTCAGTCGTAGTGGTCGTGTGTGATTATACGTCATTACTCGTTAGTGTTATTATAATATAGTGCTTAATTAGTAATAATAATAATAATAATGAATTGTGGAAAATGTCGAGATAAGCTAATTAAGGAAGATGAAATTATATGCTCCGATATTAAATCGGGTTCACTTTATTTTTGCCAAGATATGAATGAAAATAGTTTCCTTAAAATGTCAAAAAATACGAAAAATAAATGGGTTTGTAGTGATTGTAAGACGAAATGGGAAAATAATTAGGGGAATGATACCAAGAATGAAAAATGTGGTAATATCAAACAATTAACGGAAACAGTTCAATATATGAGTAAAAAATTCGACCAATTTAATATTAGTGTGAAAAATAATTAATGAAATGAAGGAACTTAGAGAACAAAATAAGAAATTGTTTGAAACTAATGAAAAACTATCAACTGAAGTCCAACAATTGAAAGCTAAAGTTGATGGATTAAACCAAAAGTCATTGGAGAATGCCGTTGAAATTCTAGGTGTACTGTATAATGAAATGAAGGAACTTAGAGAACAAAATAAGAAATTGTTTGAAAATAATGAAAAACTATCAACTGAAGTCCAACAATTGAAAGCTAAAGTTGATGAATTAAACCAAAAGTCATTGGAGAATGCCGTTGAAATTCTAGGTGTACCGTATAATGAAATGAAGGAACTTAGAGAACAAAATAAGAAATTGTTTGAAAATAATGAAAAACTATCAACTGAAGTCCAACAATTGAAAGCTAAAGTTGATGAATTAAGCGAGAAGTCATTGGAGAATGCCATTGAAATTCTAGGTGTACCGTGTATCTATAATGTGAAACGAAGATTACAAGCTTATAGTTAAAGAAATAACTGAAAAATTGAAAATAGAATGTAATATAGTGAAAGCATATGAAGTATTAACGAAACATAAACCCAATATGAAAATAATTGCTTGGATATCCAATAAAAATGACAGTAACCGGATTGCCGTAGAAGCAAAAATATAGCATAAATAAATGGGTTGCTAATCATTATAGAAACTACTGGCCTACTTCAAAAATTTACATTAATAACCACTTGACAAAATTTAGAAAATTATTGTTTGGGAAGTTAAAGTCATTGTAGAAAGAAAACAGTTACAAATATGTATTGATGAGTTCAACTGATATATTAATAAAGATGAAAATACCATGCAATAATGTTAAAAAAAAAGGTATATATCCTCGGAGCAAAAGAAGTATTTTCTCCAAAAAATATTGCCGGGTAAAATTACAGTAGCCAGAAGAATTGAAGCTGTAAATTAATAGATTTTGGTGATAAGGAACCTAGTAATTTTCAAACTAGTAATGCACTACGTATTGCAAAGTACAGAAAATTAAAATAAAATAAAGAGGATTATAATTCTGTATTAGGTATCTACAAAATGAAAAATATATATTTCCACACATAAATGTTATAAATGATATTGGGTATGACAGTTTTTTGTACACTATTGAAGTGCAACAGAAATAAATATTTATAAAAAATATGTAACAAATAATAAATGTTTAACTATTTGTATTGATGCAACCGGTAGTCTTGTAAACAGTGTTGAGCAAAGATAAATACTTTTTTATCTAGATAAAGAGAAAGATGATTGAAGTAAAATGTATCTAGATAAAGATAATAGATAATTTATCTAAAATTATCTGGATAAAAGATAATTATCTTTTATCTAGATAAAAACAGATAATTTTAAATTTATTTAGGTATTCAACATATTTTTTTATTACTTAAGATTTATATGAATTTACCATATACAATGTTTCCAAAGTGAGGGGGGGACTATCGTTTCACTAGCTCCCATAACTCCCGAGATAATTGTGCACAAACGATTGGCATCGCTAAAAGTTCAAATTTTCAAAGTGGGGTGGGGGATATTGAAATGGACCTCTTTCAGATGCAGTTTTAAGATTCTAGCAGGAATATTTTCCGGAATGACACATTATGAAATGCACAAAGGTCACAAATGTCAATAAAAACATACTATATACACACAACCTGAACAATCTATAATATTATATAATCTTGAACACAGTTAATGGACAAAATCCACAAGGTTTATACCTACTAGTACACCACCATGTGTACCATGGTGACCAAATGTCTTGACAATTTATAGAATAATATAACATAGATCGAATACAAACAGTAAAATTAAATTTTCATACTGTTTATTTTGCTTATCTTTTCTTTCATCAACTCCATATCTGAACTTTTCTGTTTTATACTTTTAAAGCTTACAATATACTCAATGGACCGAGTTGAAGGCATTAATAGGGCTTTTATCTATTTCTGGAATTTATAAAGTTGGAAAACTATCTAATAATATTATTACGAATACTATCGACGATTTATCTGATGTAATTTTTGATAATACTAATTTATCCATTTTTTGCTGTAATATTCGTAAAACTACATTTTGATGAAATTATTCTGTATTTAAGTACAGTTTCACATCGTTTTGATTTAATTATTTTGGTAAAAACTTGGCTTGATACTGATTTGAATTTATATATTGTTTATAAAACGTTTCAATCATTAGGAATTTTAAATAAATCAGATGGTGTAACAATTTTCGTTAAAGATTTTTTGAGCATAGTTAATATAACATCAAATGTAATACCTTGTTGTAATTCTCTAGAAATACTTTTTAATTACAAATCAAATATATATAAAATATTAGGAGTGTATAGATCTCCTAGTTTAATTGCTAATGATTTCATTGAAGGTCTAGATATTTATTTGAATAATTGTAAAAATTATACAAAAACTTTTTTTTGTGGGGATATAAATATTGAGGTATCAAAATATTTTAATATTTTAGCGTACAATAATTTTGTATCATGTATAAATGGTTATACTAGAGTGAGTGAAAATACTAAATCATGTATTGATCATATGTTTACAAATATATCTAACTTAAATGATACATAATTTTATATTGTTAAAACTAATATTACAGATCATTATAGTTTAATAAGCTGTTTTCATGATTCAAATAATTTTGATTGTGATAAGAAGACTAATAACTTAAGTAAAAATGTAAACAATTATAAAACTTACACTAATTATAAACATCTCAATTTCTTAATAAAATCATGTAGTTGGAATGAATTACTGATTGATAGAAATGTGGATGTTTTATTAAATATTTTTAATAATAAAATAAATGAATTTATTGAATTTTCCACTATTGTATTACCTATTTCAAATAATTCATACTAAATATAATAATAAATAAAGCAAAACATTTATATTTTAAAAAACAATTTGATGAATCATGCAAACATGCTAAAACTACATGGAATTTAATAAATAAAGCAACTTTTAATGCTAAGAAACATTCACTTCCTATAAACTCCATATATAAAAACAATTCAAACACAATGGTTACTGACAAAAATGAAATCTTAAATTAATTTAATAAATACTATGTAAATGTTGGCAAAAATATTTATGAGGATATTATTTCAAAAATTTTAATAGATTAAGCTGGAATGATCTTAACAGAAATTGTCATATTAATGATTCAATTTTTCTTGATCCTATAGAACCAAGTGAAATAAATACATTAATTAAGAATATTACAGATATTTCCTCATTTAATAAATATGGTATAACAAATATAATATGAAAAAATACTGTTTCCTCCATATCTATACCATTAGCCATCATTTTTAATTGTTCTCTCACTACAGGTCTATTCCTCTATTTTCAAAGAAACTATTATTATTCCACTTTATAAATCTGGTGATAAAAAATGTTGCAGTAATTATAGACCAATTTCTCTTACATTAACTTTATCGAAAATCTTTGAAAAATGCATAAAAATAAGACTAATGAAATTTTTAAATAAATATAATTTTTTCAATAATAATCAATTTGGTTTCCGTTCAAACTTATCAACTATAGATCCTTTAGTGAAAACATCACATTTTATACATAATAATCTTGACAACAAGTTTAAAGTTTTAGGAATATTTTTAGACTTTAAAAAAGCTTTTGATTCCGTTAATCATTTATTGCTTCTTAAAAAGTTATCTTTTTGTGGTAAAAGAGGTAAAGCCCTACTTCTACTAAAATCTTTTAATTCTAATAGACCACAGAAAGTTAGACTAGATAACGAATATAGTGATGATTATATAAATACTTTTTCAGTTCCTCAGGGCACTGTTCTTGGTCCTATATTATTTGTAATATATATAAATGGTCTTTTAAATATTATTTTGGATGCAGAAATGTATCGTTATGCAGATGACACAGTGATTTTATTATAACATAAAAATTATGAAGATTTCACTAGTTATATGAGTTTTAAAAAACATATTAATTGTATATTTAAAATATGATACATTTTATTATTATTTGTTTGCATTGTTTTTTTCTTTTTACTTTTTATTAATATTGTTATGTAAATACTTTTAGTGTTTCTTTTGATTGTTTTGATAATTGTAAGGATATTGCTAGATATTGAACTCAACCCAACCGGTTACAAGCTCTGCTTTTTGGTTGGGTTTCGCAGATTACTTTTATGTATATATTTGATGTATATTTTCTATTGCATAAAAAAAAAAAAAAAAAAAACGGTTGCAATCTAAAAAAAGTTGTAAATTTATAAAACATGACAAATTTAAAAACTTTAGACTTATCTAAGTATTAATGAAATTACTAAAATAGAAAATATCACACATCTACGTTAACACTTGAACTTGTCATTCAACAAAATACCTTGAATAAAAACATCGACAAATTATCAAATCTGAAATTTATTTAATAAATAATATGGAGAATCTAACAAATTTAGTGGAAATAAACCTATTTCAAAACCAAATAAAAATATCGAAAATCTACACGATTCAATCATTGTACATGTGCACACATGTGCACATATGCGCACTCAATAAATACAATATCAATAATAAATAACACACTCGTATAAGAGAGATATTACAAAAAAAAAAATATTATTGTAATAACAATATAGAAGGTCAAAATGACCACGCAGCAATACAATACAATGATATACATTCATACGATAAAGACTATACAATAGCCTATTATGTAGGCGATCACACCAGGGCAGTGTCACAGTACGACAGACACACGATACAGCCTACCCAAACACGGCGGCAGCACGTACGCCAACCACATGTATACCACACATTACTAGGATGATCAGTATGTTCTATACACCCGTACCTAACCGACGTACCGCGTACGCATTTGTTAGTGACATTCAAAGTTAAATCACAACATTCATTCAAGCAACATGGACTCCAGGAGAACCTCCTGCACTGAAAACGAAGTTGACTTGGCCGAGATTGGAATCTCCAATCTTTGCCTACACGCAGCGAACGGCGGACGGGCGATTCCTGGGGCGTCGGTGTACGCAATGCCGGATGACTTTCTTCCGGTAAGGAATGCTTTAGAAAACATTTCAGAGATCGTCCTCGGAATAAGGGCCGCGATTCCTGATACCGATGCGCAAAGGACGCACCTAAGGACGTCTCTTGTTCACATAACCAGCCTTATCTCAAAGATAAGACTGGAACATGCGAAACTGGAGGGCAAACTCGAGGAGGCAAGACTGTCAAACAGAATATGTCTTTTGCACCCAGACAGTAATTGTAAGTACATAAATCACATTAATAAGGTAGATACCGTAGGTAAAACCCAAGGGTTACCTGTGCAACCCGGGCCCCTTGCGCAACCTATGCCACCAGCGCCTGGACCGAGCTCCGAGGACGGACCCCATAACACTACATTCAACAACGAACAGGACAAGATAACCGAGCAGCAGAACACAACGGCGAGGTCTGCGTTACAGACGTCGACCGAGACTTCGGCCACGAGTAAAATTTCTGCAAACGTAGATACCAATTATGAATCGGACGACGGCTCCTCAACCACATCCCGTATAAGCAACGATTTTGCGAGCGGACCAAGACACCTGGAAACCAGTTCTACTCCTAGGTCCGACATCCAAAAGGGCCTACAGATTACCGAAATGCCGCCAGGCCACCTAATACGAGAGGCTTACATCTTCGACTTGCCGAGTGAAATTGGTAAGGATACACTTTCAAACCTTGTTATACAAGGTGCGAGAGGGAACGGAACTTACTTCCGCGCTGGTCGCAAAATTCGGGACGATGGAATCACTGCGGACTGGGTATGCGACCTAGACATGGAGAATTTCAAGAGGCTGCACGGTTACATTAAGGTCGGCAGCAAGCGATATCGTCTACGGGCAAAAAACGAATCTAACGACTCAACTACACGCGCAACAGTAAACCATCACTGCCAAAAATGCCTCAGTACAACGCATCGAGTGCGGGAATGTCCTCGTCCGAGGAGCAAGAGAAATTCTAAGAACACTAACAACATCGAAAAGAGAACGCCTCAAGAAGTCGTCGCGACCCCCGATGTTAGTTACATCCTGGGGTGATTAACTTCTTAGGTATGCTAAGAACACTGCGCTAGTACGAACATCAAAAAAGAAGAAGAAAACAGTCTCACAATATCAAAAAATTAACCAACGGAAAACCACGAAAATACATAAATATGTAATTTGCTTGTTTAATGTTTTATAAAATCCAACTTCTCCTATTTTCTATCAAAAATATTATCCTCCTACATTTTACATTATCTTTTATTATATTTATTATTATTATTAATATTAATAATTATTATTATTATTATTATATATAACTATTATTACTACATGTAATCTATCATTAATTGATTATTATTTTAGATAAATATTAAATATTATGTACAAATACGAAAATTTGCTTTGGAATAAATGCAATTATAAATTATTCCTTATAATTTGGATACGCTAAACTTTAGACTTGAATAATCTATAAAATATAAATTATAAGTACAATATATTTAATTTTTAAAAACAGGTACAATCAATTACTTATGAATCGTATAATAAGTGTCTTACATAATAATGAACATGAATTACATAATAATACAATAATGAGGTATAATATTTACACCTCAGACTACAGGTAATTATTTCTTAAAATTAGAATATTTTGTAAGATTTGTGGGGTTAGGGACATACGTAGATCACTGGCAATAAATTTCAGCTCAGAAAATTCCAATGGAATATCCATCAGCAATCGTGTGGGTGGTTCAACATTTTTGACCGTATTTATATGGACGAAAATTTAATATGATTACGGATCACAGAACTTACCTGTTCAGGATAAAAGACGTCTTGTCGCAACTATTGCGGTATTATAATTCTCAGAATACGATTTTACAATAATTTGTGTCCGGTTCTGAGAATTCAAACGCTGATTGTTTATCGCGTATATGAATTATACAGAACGACCCGATACTCAGGCTAACCTTCGAACAATTCCTCGAGGGGGAGAAAAAACCATATTTAATAAAAAAATCTCGGTGGTTGACGGTAACATAACAACAGCAGGTAGCGGTGAGAACCTGTTATTACCCAACAGCAGGTGATAATATAATTTCAAATAGGTACGGCTATAAGGGAAATCTTGAATAACAACAACATCCCCCGAATAGAATTTAACGATGACCCAGTGTTACCAGATGTACGATCCAGATCGTACTTATACGATCCTATACGCATTTGTACGGTGTACGATAATGACATTGGGATCGTACACAAAACGTGGAAAAGGAAAAAAATAGTTGATGACAAATATTTAATGATAACACTGATTATTCAATCACTATATCAGTTCTGTTATCATCTTATCAACATAGCCGTGATATCATATTCACAATATCACAGATATATAAAACATTGTGTATATAATATGTACATTTTAAAGTGTAAAAGTTTAAACTTTTTATTGCTATTATTTATTTCAATTATTGTGTTTAATAAATTTTATTACACGAGTTACCAAAGAGAACTTTGTTCAAAATAAGATGCGAGATGCAAAATAACAAACACGTATTGGTAAGTAAACACATTTATATAATAAATTTTGTATTGTAACTAAAATACTATTATATTTTATTAGGCAACATTTTACAATTCATTATCATATACCATGAAAAGTATCATTTTTATATTCAACGTCCAAAAGAAACAGCAATTTCCTCGTACTATGGACTTACGAAATGTAAAATTGGAAATATTACGACTATTCTAAAGAGGTGCAAAATAACAAAAACCTAGTGATAAGTAAACATGTTTATATTATACATTTGTATTGTAACTAAAATACTATTATATTTTATTAGGTAACATTTTACAATTCATTATCATATACCATGAAAAGCATCATTTTTATATTCAACGTCCAAAAGAAGCAGCAGCAAACCAAAAGAAAATTTACTGATACTATGTATTTGTACACTTACAAAATGTAAAATTGTAAATATTATGAAATTTTATATTTTACCTAATATTGTAATATTACCTAATAAATTAGAAAATATTCTAGAAAACTTCTTAAATTTATTAATAAAATGGATGGAATAAATTAATGTTACTTTTAAGCATTAATCATATTATCTATATCATTTACTATAGGTACATACAATATACATAGGTATACAAAAAGTCATGCCTCATGTGTTATATAATATGTATGCAGTATATATTTTTTATATACTATATTTATATACTTGTGTGGAATCCCATGCAATAAATAATATATACAATCTGTACATTATAAATAAATATATGTATGCAGTATATATTTTCTATATACTACCTTCTATATATTTGTGTGAAATCCCACACAATATATGTATACTATGTACTATATTCTTAATGAGTTATTTTTGAGTGAAGTGCATTTACACAATTTTACTGTAAACTGTAATTTTTGAACCGTTTTTTTATTTGTATAAATATTATTATTACATTATTTTTTATACAATGTCTGATTTTGAAGATGATTTGAACGAATCAGTAAGTACATATAACATATTTCTTTATTCTTATTATATTTAAAACTTTTCATGATAACGAAAACAAAGATTTTTCTAAAATTTTTCTAAAAATTATAACTAAAAATAAAAAAATAAATTGTATTACTAGCAGTGTTGTAAAATATTTGAGTAAAAGTATTTGAATACAAGTATTTAAATACTTCTAGTGTATATAAAATACTTTATAAATACAATCGAAATGGAGTATTTAAAAAGTACCTATTTTAAATCTTTTTTTTTTACTTGGAAAAAAATCATGCAACTTAAATGCAATAATTCATTTAATCATTTGATTGAAAAACATGTTTTTTTACTTTATATTAAACAATATTACCTACCCGTTAATAAATAATAATGTATAATACCTATAATATTTGAATACTTTTTAGTAAGTATTTAAAATATTTTATTTAAATACATTTTAGAAGTATTTTTTATAACACTGATTACTAGGTAAAATATTAATTGGGTTTTGTAATTTTAATATAATATATATTTTATTTATTTGAAAAAATTATAAAATGCTAAACAAATTTAATTAAAATATTAAATATACTTTATTTAATAATTTTACATGTATATATAAATTTAAAACAAAAAACATAATAATTGATTTTTTTAAATATCAGTCTTTTGGTCATAATATCACATTTCTTATTAATAATACAATAAAAGACAGATTATAAGTAACATCTTTATAGAATATTTTAATACAAATGTAATATAGAAATCTACAACTTTTAGGGATCCTCAACTCCTAAAAAAATTAGAAGAAGTAGAAATGAACTACAGAAAACTGAGAAGGACAAACACAGGAAGCAAAAATATAGAGTCGAATGGGAAAAGTTAGATGAATTTAAAACTTGGTTGAAGCTAGGATATTCTGATGTTTATCGTGCAAGATGTACAAAATGTAACATTGAATTTGTAACTGAACGTGGTTGTTTAAAAAGACATTTAAACAGTAAAAACCATGTAAATGTGACAAGAGCTACACCTAAAAGTTCTGTTTTTATGTCAAAGTTTGCAGCTTTTGAGCCAACAATTGATACTCAAGTAAAAACAACTGAAATTAAGCTTGCTGTCTTTATTGCAGAACATAATATATCATTCTCAGCTATGGACCATTTAAATGATTCATTAAAAGAAATATTCCCTGACTCGAATATTGCAAAAAAAAGTGTCAATCAAACGTACAAAAACCACTTTGATTATACAGAATGTTATTGGTGAATCGTATAAAGAAGAGTTATCGTTAATGTTGAAGAAACAAAATTTGGTGTATTAACTGATGAATTAACCGATATAGGGTGTGTGAAAACATCTTGTATTGTAGTTAGGTATGTTATAAACATTCTGTGTACCTATTCTAGGCAATTAAATAAAATGTAGTTAATTTCAGATTTTATAATACTCAAACGGGAAGAATAGAATCAACATTTTGGAAATTATATGATGTATTTAATAACGTTGATGGAGGAATCAATCAACCATCTGCAACAGCAGAATATTTATTCACATCAATAATGGAATCATTCAGGCGTAGAGATATTCCACCTGAAAACATAATTGGTTTTGAATCTGATGGTTGCAATGTTATGATGGGGAAAAATAATTCTGTTGCTTCTCGGTTTCGTGAAACATGTCCGGGAATAATTATCTTAAAATGTATATGCCATAGTGCACATATTTGTGCTAGTGAAGCATGTAAAGAATTACTTTGAATTTGTGAAGATTTGGCTATAAATGTTTTTACTTTCCTCCACAGAAGTGCAAAACGACAATGCACTCTTGGACAATTTCAGACGTTTTTTGACATTAAGCCACATAAAATTCTTCACCCTTCCCAGACACGATGGTTGTCATTGGAAGCTATAGTGAAACGCATTCTTGAACAATGGAGTCCACTTCAGCTTTATTTTAATGATACTTATTTAAGTAAAAAATTACCAGCTACCGAACAAATATATCATGGTTTAAATGATCCAATAGTAAAACTATATTTCAATTTTTAAGCATGGATTTTGCCTAAGTTCACAGACTTCAATAAGTATTTCCAAACTGAGAATGTTGTCATAACTAACTTACATGACAAAATGTGTACAATATATTCTGATATTCTTTTAACATTTATGAGAACGGATTTGAGCGAACCAGTAAATGGACAATATCATTTACCTCAAACTCAAATGTACTTGGGTATATAAAAGTTCATCAGCTTATAAACACGCCTATTTTTAAGGACAAAATACAGGAGCTAGCTCATTTTTTTGATCGGTGTAGAAAGTTTTTTATCAAATCAGCCGAAGAAATTAGAAAACGGTACAATATGAGTGATCCGATTTTAAGTAAATTGACACTACTTAATGCCAATAATGCATTGTCTTCAACTTTTCGCGAGCATAATCCTTCTCTTATGTCATTGATATCTGTAGTTCCAAGAATTATTAATGATGATGACATTTTACAAAAAATTGACGACCCATGGAAAACTCTTCCTTTGACAACACCTCCGGACAATATTACTGCATTACAGTACTCCAATGAATCACCAGATTTGTTATGGTAAATTATTATTATATGAACTATTTTCGTCATTTAAAATAATCTTTTTTTCTGCTGGTATTTTCGCCGCCATTCTTCTTCGATCTCCTTCCACTCTTCCCTGTTCTGAACTTTTTTGTTGAACCGACGCCCGATGGTGCCAGAGGATCCATGCTTGCATTACTATTTCCTTCTCTAACCCTGTTCTGAACTAGCCTCCTCCATTTCATACACCTGTTATTATTATATTATATTAATTAATTAATTAAAAAGTGTTGTATATAGTTGTTATTTATATTCTGTGTTATTACTTTTTATAGTAGTATGATATTTTATCAAATGAGAGATACGCACTTAACAGACTTGACCACGATTGAATTTTTGAACACAACAAATATAAGAAATTATTTTGTAAACAACAACATAAACGAGTTTTCTACCATAGCATAGAGGGGTATACGGCTTTAACCTGTTGCGAACGAACTCGTACAATGTTTCACTTTATTTTCAAGTCGGTAGATATAAAAGTAAAAATCTATCGCTAACAAAGTCTCTCTGAGGGGGACAAACAAAAATAAATTACGAATATCATAATACATCTTTACGGGAACATTCCGGCGTTATACGTACCATTAAACGTATACAACTGACTTTTCAATCTAAAAATTTAAAAAAGAACGTTAAGAAATACATTAAAAACTGTGAGACCTGTCAAAAAACTAAAACAGTGTAATGTTCCCATTACTGGCACCTCTTTAGATGTACGGGTCGCCAACCTATAACCCGGATAACATCATACTGGTGAAGGAAGTTGTAGGATTTTTAATTTATGAAATTAAATGTTAGCATAGAATGGACAAGAGAAATGTTGACAAAATGTATAATATAAACTTTATAAAAAAACAACTATGATAGATACTATAATGAATAACAAAAATTATTTAGATAGGTAGTAAAAAAAATAAATATATAAATAATTGTAACATGAATGGAATAACATACAAAAACAATAATAACAATATGGGTAATACAAATATATAAAAAAAATATGGTGCCTCACACATGTTATATACCCTACAAACCATATACTTAGATGTTTCCTTTTGAAACGAACTCGAGAATATTTAAAATCGTAATTGTGACAAAATGGTAGTTAGCCCATATGGACCACCCCATGCCGAGTCGTGATACGGTCTACCGATTTCATACTTAGGCATTTTAAAATAATAACCAAAATAGTAGCCGTGAGAAATTAGCCATATGGACGGGACCCATGCCGAGATGCATACTTACATATAACCTTGTACACGTAGCTATATTTAGAAACAAAAATGACAAGTAGTCCAAATAAAATCAGCATCTGGTAATTATTCCTAGTACCGGCCTGAGTCAAGACGGGGGGAGAGTAGGTGAAATGGAAAATCAAAACGGACCACACGTAATACAAAATATAATACTGAGAACATCTGCAAGTCGGAATAAATAGAGGGTGTACAATAGTTAGACAGACCAATGACAATACG
>JAIPRL010003826.1:0-43329 GCA_025469235.1 Pemphigus obesinymphae | reverse complement strand
ATTATGTTGATTAACTAATCACGGTTTAACCGTCCACTGTACAACACCCATGATAATAATCGACGATTAACATTTAATCGTTGATTAGCTAATCACTGTTTAACCACGCAACTGTACAACTGGCCCTATAACTTGAAATGGGCTTTGGAGTGTAACGATATTAAATATGAAATCCCGGCTGAACTGGTAAGATTAAAAGTGTAAGTAATGTGTACAATTTTCAAAGTGTAAAGTTAAGTAGTAATGTCAAAAAAGTTCTCAAGTGAAACAGGTCTAAGACAGGGAGATGCACTATTCCCATATTATTTAACATAGCCCTATAGAGTCAGTAGTGAGAGATATATAAGATAAGGCTATAGGGGGCGTATGCAAACGATATAATAATTTTAATGGGTCACATACGAGTTATTATATCCTGAAAGTTGGTTCAAATAGTGTAGTGGATCGCGCAAGAGAACTATTGAGCTAATTGTTTTTAAATTTTTTTTATTTAAAAACACAAATGTTGAAAAATAAGAATCATGTAAGAAAAAAGTAATAATAATAATATAAATATGGAGGTTTCGCATGCAGAGGCATAAAATGCTTTCTTTTTTTTTTGCGGGCACGAAAGATGGGCATGATTCAAGTCACAGAGTTGGTCGGAAACAAAAATTTGAAATTTATTTTTCATTATTTTTCAGGACGTAATTATTGAACTGCGAGAGGGATTTTTGAAAAAAAAAAAAAAATTAAACAATCCTACCAATTAATTTATTAGCGGAATGGACACCCATCCGTTTGTACAGCGTGTAAACAACTCCTGAAAACCGTTTATTATCTCAATTGACTAATTTCATACATTCTCTTGTATATTTCAATGTTTGTGATCTTTAACATTGTATCTTTATATGGTATATGAACTTATAAACTTATAGCTAACAATATTTTAGAGTTGAATAGTTTTAAATATTAAATACAATTTTGAAGTACTTATATGTAACTAATTTATATAATTTTTCATATGTGTAGTACCATTTATTTGTGTAATTACTATTTATTTTCAAAAATATGTATCAGCAAAATAAACAATCTTTACAACTTTTATTATTTAATATTTACTATCATTTTTTTTCCTTTATTTGAATTAAATATTGTACCTACCTATTTTATAGATCTGAATATTTAATTAAATTATACGTTATATAATAACCTGTGACGAGTGAGTATTTAAGTCTGACCCACTGATTCACAGAGTAGGTAGGTATTGGTATATACCTATACTATAGTTTTTATATCTCATAGTAATAAATTTAAAACCGTCGGAATTCCATAATATTTTTCATAATTTTAATTAAATCTATAATGATATACATTCGGGTGAACTTTTATTATAGGTATAACGACGTTTAATCAGACTTTTGAACATATCGACCTGACGACAATGGTTATATAAAAATTCGAGAACGAAAAGTTCAAGCTACTTTTTATGTGCAGAGCAGGTATCACCTTAGACTACCTATATACTATATTTTATTAAGTATACATTTATATTTTATACCCATATTATATTTAACGATAAATGCATTTCAAATTGTCAGACTTTCGTGATATTTTTTTAAAATGTTGATTGAATTTATATTGATGTTTATTTGTGATGTTGTATAAAACCTGTTAAACTCAGGCCAGAACTGAGTGAAGCGAATTTCAAGTTCTTATAAGAAGAGTAGGATATTTATAATAATTTAGATTCTACAGTAGCTATATTGTTTATTTAGGTACCAAATAAATGCGGACTATACTATAGATATCAAATTTATATAGGTATAGTTTATTCGTATTTTAAATAATTTTCACCAATACAACATAGTACATAATTTATCATACAAGCAACAATAAAATGTTTAAAAATAATTTTTTCCATTCTTACTTATTATTAGTTCTTGACTTTCATAGAGTTTTTGTAAATGTTGTACTCTTTCACTAAGTTTTGATATTTCTTCTTCGCTTCTAGCTCTCATTTGACTTAACCAATTTAAATGGTGAAGTTTTAAAGACTGAAATTTATAGTTACAATAAATTATTTATTAATTTATTATATAACATGAGTAAATATTATATAGCAGGTTGCTGGTCGGGAGGAAGCTTTATATTTGTTACTGCGAAAAAAAATACCCCTATAAATTTGTTATTTGCATGTTCATATAATATTTTCGCGTGGGTCTCCACACACGATTTTAAGGAATATTATATAGGCAATTTTTTATTCATTATCGTTGCAGTTTTGTTTGTGTGAGTCGTACATTATCATTTTAGTGTTATAGCATTGATCAATATAATTATAGTAACCCGAATTAAAAGTATACGGAGACCTATTTACACGCACCCGCATGCACATGTCAGCTCTTGATTTTGCAACAACAACAATTTGTCTATTTTACACTCAAATAGACGATTTTAATTGCATCACAACATTGCAAGGAGTACATCAGTTTTAATTCTGAATAATATTCGAATTCCCTATAACATTTACAAGAGAAAATGATCGAGACACTCTTTAAAAAATGGTTTTAGTTAATTAGATATTTGTATTGAAAACTTTGGAAACCTCGAGTAAATAATGAAGAATCTATAAACATTATGTATCTATAATAAATTAGAATAAGTAGTTTTAATAAAAATAAATAAAAAACGACGGGGTACCTACGGAGGCCTTTTAAGAATAGCAATTATTAATCTATACACAATAATATGTATACACTATTATAGAATTGTAAAATATTATGTATAATATTGATATACCAATAAATAGGTATAGGTACCTATACCTATTTAAAAAATTAAAACAAAAATGTAACATTAACTAACGCAATAACATTAGAATAATTGATAATAACTAGTAGGTAATTATTTAAAAACATTTAATCTGTTTGTATAGTTATATAGTTCTATATATGTATATAAAAATACTTATAATTTCACCGAATATAAACATAACAAATGTATTCAACATTTATCATGAGTTTGATTAATAAACTGTTATTTGTGAACTATTATTATTTATCAGTTGTCTTGTGTCTATAAATTAATTATTCAATACATATTGTTAACCTACAGGATGTCTATTACGATGTTACGATTTTTCATTGAAACTGAAATGGGAACTGCGAAACGTAAACAGCAGAAATTATATAGACATTGTTTAACTACTTAAAGATTAAAATGGTATAGTCCATACTATTATAGCATGACAGCCTGCACTATATAATATATATATAAAAGAGGCCACAAAACCAACGTAAAAATCGGCCTAAAAGTTAGAACTTTGCCAGTGACCTTGGAAAATCAGATTTCAATTCTAAAAAACGTTTTGCATTCGTTGATTTGTCTACTGAGAACCGACCGAGGAGATTTAAAAACATTTTTTTTTTTTTTTGTTCTTTATTGTTCATGTTTTATTTATCATTAAAAACCGCGTTCTATAGACATTGTTCATATTTTATATTTTCATCATATTTCCTTAGCATTAATAAGGATCGATCCCTAGAAAACAGGCTAACAAATTCAAATCGGTTTTCAAATTAAAAATTTAACTTTCCAAAGTTCCACAATTTTGTCTAGATTTCAAGGTCAATTTTAAACAAATATCGTAATTACACAGCAATAAAAAAAAATTGTTCTTACACTGAATTATTTTTAAATTACTTTTAAAATATATTTAAATTGTTGGATTTCCATTTTTCTTGAAATGTCATAAAAATTTTCTTTACTTAACCCCTTAAAAAGTGGGCGTGTAGCGTCCTCTATATAATGAATATAAATTATATAAATACATACATATACACGTATAACACAATATTATTTAGTTTATAATGTTCGAAGCTTGACAATTAAAAACAATAGTATATTATATAATATACTGTACTTTTCTATTAAGATTTGCAATGAATTCCTCGTGTTCAATTGCGAGCGTTTGATTCAAATTTACTCGTAACTCGGTCATGACAGTTCGGATTGCATTGTCACTTTCGTCTACAATCCTAAATAGGCAATATAGTAAACAGTCATGGATGTATCGGTTATAAAAACGTGATTATATTAGATATATTAAGTATATATGTCATCTCATTATACCTAGGATTGAAATATTTTTGGGAAAATCGATCGTTGGATATCAATTCGACATCTGCCATGCGTTCTTGACTGAGTTGGCTCATTAGATTTTCTATATCGGCGATAAATCGATCCAATTTCGCCATCTCGTGGCCTAAAGACGGAGCCGGTGCAGCTTGTTCTTCTCGAGCGATGTCCCGTTCTATCTTTTGATATGCTTCAATATTGGTTTCTTTAGAACCCATTTCGTTATCCTGTTTCGACCCAACAAATAATATATTCATATTCATATTATTATTATTATTGTTATTATTATTGAGATAATTTAGATAGAACTAATTTCTATGATTTTATATATTGTTCTATTGTGATTTGTGAAACTTTTAACTTTTTTGTGGAAACTGCAGTGTAAGCTGGTACAAATAATATATACACAATACATAGTACATAGGTAAGTAATTATTATTATTATTATTTTTTCATAATCAATATAATTTATGTAATATGTATGTTATTAAGTTATGTTGTTACCTATACTCGTATCATGTTTGTCGATAGATATAGATATCTATGTAGGTTAAATTTATTATTTAGAATACATTTTAAACGTTTTTCATTTTAATTTTGTTTTCCATTTGTGTTCAGAAAATTAATAAATATAGTTACAATATAATTTTTTAAATTTATTGGTACCTATTTAGAAAAATTAAATTTATAAAAGTCACTCAGATACAGATGGTGTATTATTATTATTTTACAAAATAGAAAAGATAAATCATTGAATTCAAAAGACGATTTTGAGCGACATTCAGTATAATAGATAATATAATAAAGAAAATAAAAAAATAGGGAACTATTACGATTTTATTTCTAATTTTATTATTTCTTCTACATTTGTAAAATATTTTCGTTATAAAAGATAATTTTTCTGACAGTTGAATAACATTTAACTGGACATTGTAAATGATCAGTCCTAAATGATTCATTATTATTTTTCCTAATTTAACTTCATTTTTAAGGGACATTATTAACATATATTGTTGGACATCCATAGAAAAATATTGATCCTAAAGAAATTCCCGATGTCTTGGCCTAAAAGTCAAGAACATTTTTAATTATTTAAATATGTATTGATTCAATGTACATTCTATTGTATGGGGGAAGGAAGGGCGTAGCATCTACGGCTCATTTTTATATATATATATTTTGCAATTTTTATATTCCCCTCCATTGAAAAATCCTGTGAACTCCACTGCCTTCCCAAATATTGTTTTGTGTATCCCTCAGGGGTATGTTCGAATATTCGTAGTTAGAGTAGAGTAGAGTAATTTAGATAAATGTAGAGTAGAATTTAATCAAATTTACTCCAAAAATCCGAACGATGGTTATATTAATAATAAATGATAAGATCTTTTGATAAGTAATTATTGGTTATTAATAACCTATCACTTTCATTGGGGTAACGAAAGGTTACTACACGGAGTTAACAACATGACGTTTTCGAACGGAGGTTGTAGAGTTAATTCTGTTTTCTCAAACTACACTAAGTTGACATTAGTAACTATAGTTAACTTGAGTTAAGTTTTCGAACGCAGCCCAGACTTAACTTTCAAAATCAATAAATGGTTAGATGAAATGATATATATATGCCATTATATTGATAATAGTGTATACCTAATTGACTACTGCAGGTATACACGTAAGGTGTTAAGTTAGGTATATGTATCCTCAATCTTCATGTTTACTATTAAACTCCAAATTGCATTAATTGTACTTAAATAATAAATACTTATGTTTTTATCTTTTCAATCATTATTAATACCAACAGTAAAATTACGTAAAAATTGCATTTATAGAACTCCTTAAAAAACTGTTATGTATAGAATTCTCTTAACTTAAAAAAATGTTAGAAATATAAAAAAAAAACAAATAATATTTAACAATATTATCTAGCACCCTATCTTATAAATTTTTGATATATGCATTTTTACACGTATATGCGTTATCATACAAAATCAATTTCTTTGAATTTTTAAATACCTATTTCTTATATCTTGAAAAAATATCAATATATTGAAAAACTGTCGGATGGGACGCTATAGATAATGTTGTTAGCCATGGTATTTATTTTTTGTTTCACCTACGATATTTTCAACTTTTCAAGTTGATAAAAATCAGAAATACGTAGGTAAACATGTTTTTTAAGTAAACATCGTGATTACACGACAATAAAAAAAATGGTATCAATACAAGACTATTTTTAAATTTTTTTAAATTCTTAGATTTTCGATATAATGTCATCTCTTTTTGAATGTTTTCGATAAACGCTTAATAAAAAACTATTAAAAAATGACGTGAAAATTATAAAAACACGATTCCATCCAAATCGACATGTTGTTTCTTCGTAACTTCAAAAACAATGATTCTTAAATCTTGAAATTTACACCGAATATGTATTTATAATTTAGTATATTATGTTGATAGTGATAACATTAAATTTTTTTTTTGACAATAATTTGTTATAAATAAATACTACATATGGTGCTGTAGTTAATATTTGATGTAAACTTCGTGATCAAGTCCCTGACTTAATTATTTTTCGATTATTAACAATTTTCCGTCATATTTACTAATTTTTCTTTACTCTTTTCACTCTTAAAAAAATAATTGGAAAAATCGAAAAGTGACTTCTTGAAAATAACGATGAATTTGTTACCCAAAATAAGTATATATACAATATACAATATCATAAAAAATAATTATAGCATCTTTGTATGTTCAGACTTCTAAGCTACGCTCAGAATTTAAAATCAAAAAAATTCTGAATTATTTTATTATTATTATTATTCTTGTGTTTGTAAAAATAATAATAAGTAATAGGTAGATACAATTATTTTTAACTACCAAAAAGGACGGAAAATTATTATAAATTTAAATTTAAAATGACAGAATTTTGAAATGTACACAAAATTTTTACTATAATACTATGATGAGTGGGTTGCATAAAAGTTAATGTAAATTTATTACCGTGGCTCTGTAGCTTATTCATACGGTAAGTTCTATGGGATCTGTAAAACTTCAAAACTGTTGTATAAAGTCAATTTGTTTTTTAAGATTAACCATTAACGCCAAATATTTTATACTACATTTTATTTGAGTACCTATTACTGAATATGAATAATAAAAAATTAAAATCAGTAGTTTCATCGGTTTTTTTTATAAATGACAATTTACGAGTTCTACCATATTTTATCATTGTATATTTTCCTTTTGAACTATACCTATTCTTTTTTTTAATAAAACAGAAGGTCGTAAAAATAATTTCACATTAATAATGATTAACAACAATAATTACTTGGATAATAATTGTATCCCTTATCAATCTTTTAATCTATCTGTAACAGTTACCAAACGAAAATTGCGTCTGTAACTTACTGATATGTAACTTATAATTTACCAAACCGTTAATACTATATGGTATTTATAAACACCAAATTTTATTTACAGAGCCATTAGTGCGTCAACGGTTTGTAAACCATCTGTAAGTAGCTAATGAACCTTTATGCAACTTGGCCTAATATGTATATTGACGTATTTTTATTAATCATATAATACTAATAATAGTAATTCTTATGTTATAAACACCGATGTTTCGCTCAGCATCGTTTTATCGAAAGAAATTATTTATCATTGCTTTCAAATTCAATATATCCACCACCTCTGCAGTATCCTACCTAACGACCGAAATGTTTCACCTCTCCCCCCCCCCTACTGAACGGGATTTTTTTGTAAATATTAATAATTATGATAATTATTAAAGATTTAGATTAGTATAATATATTGTATTTTTTTTTGTATAATTGATCAAAAACTGATTTTGTATCGTTCTATAGTAAAAATAATGTATTTATATTAAAAATAATTTCAGTAGTCAGTACCATAGCTATATATATGCGTAGGCGTCTTTAGGGTCTTAGAGTACTCAGCTACCCAGTTTGATTTTTAGCCTCCCCCACCCCTTTACAATTTTAAGCCTCGCAAAAAAAGCTCATCAGAAATTGTACTGCACAATATCAATAAATTGCACAGGAAAAGTTGATAAAGAAAAAAAAAGAAAAAAATGGTCAATTAGCCCATCCCAAAATTTTTGACCGCTAAAATGATGAAATTCATCAGAGACTCAAAACTATTAAATAAAATATAATATTTATATACATACACATAATCTCAATATATGTGTATATAAATTTTCTTGTTATTTCTCTTTTAACGAAAATAATTTGTTACTCCCAATGGCCTAATAGTTTCCGAGGGTATTTATAATAATAATAATAACATTAAATTAAATTATATATAAAGTATAGGTACACAACTAAAGGTATAATATTTTCAACTTTTATAAATCATTACTAAGCTATAGAGATATAGGCATTAGGTATATGTTAATCATCTTTAACCTTGTTTGAAAATTACCATGTATATACCTATTATTGCAATTAGTACCAGTTAAACATTAATATAGGTATACTTTCTATTTATATCAATTTGATAAGTACAACTACAGTGGTTAAAGGTTAATATTGAAAAATAATATTTTATGTAATATTAGCAGGTATACATATATAATTATATTGTATTTATTGTTGACTGTAGTTCACTTGATAAATCACTTCCTACATTATATATAATATATGTAAATAATAAATATAACAATAGACAATAGTATGTAACCACTATAATATTATAATGTACCTACCTAGTTATGTTTAAAATTTAAATTAGAAGTATTTTAAATTTCCAAAAATTTATATATTAGATAGATATTGATATCTCAGTGTCCTATATTCGATCAATTATTGAATCATTTAATTATAAAACCCGTGTTTTTTTTTTTTTTTCACAAACGTCTAATATACTATGTTTGTGCTTTTGATTGATTTTGCCTTGACATTTTGTGTATAAACAATATTTTCTAGGCGAGTTCGTCGACCTGCTTCGTTATAAATTTATGCGTTCAAATAATAACTTCTGCAATGTATAGTTGCTAGGGAACATCTTCTAAACATTAGAAAGTAGATACACCTTTAGAAAACGACATCACAAACTTCTAAATAGGTATACTTTTGTATAAACATTTCATAAATATTTATACTTTTTAAACCATTCTATAAATCTTCAATTCATTAATAAAATAATTATAAGTAAAATTCCCAAGGTAGATTTGTATATAATACCTACATTTTATAAATTTCAGTATTGATATATGTAAATGTATTTTACTTATTTATATTAAAGGGTTAGAAACGTTTAGAATTTTTGAAAGAATATTTTTTGAAAGTAAGCAATTTGAAGAATATTCCCCGAAAGTTTCAAATATTTACAGAGATACAAGCTGTTGTATAAACTATAAACACCACTATCAATTTAAACTTTAAGCCCTTTTCTTAAAACCACATTTTTTAAATCGTTGAGAAAAATATCTCAAAAACTAATAAATCGATTTATCTGAAATTGTTTGTGCTTATTTTGCTTAATCGAAGAATTTTTTATTAAATTTTATATTATATGCATATATCTAATATGTTTTTAATGTACTTATCTATAGTTTTTTTTTTTTATTATTAACGAAAACCATTATATCATATACTATAGATACCTTATAAAATTTTCTTGGATTTCTGATTTCATATGAATTCTTGTTTCTTGCATAGTACAGCTTATCACCACAACCCCCTTTTAATTTAACATGTTTTCCTAGATCAACCATAGATTCGCCAATATTGAATATTTTTATACAAAAAAAGTGTTGAGATACATACTTTATTGAATATATAAGCTTAAACATAATATATAGGTATGTGGTTTTATGACGTTGAAAAATATCTTAAAAATTGTTTTCTTTATCCCTCTAAACGTATATAATCCCTTAGAGTTTTAAGCATACATTTATAACTACAGTGGAATAATTTCAATGGGGGAGGGGTTATATTTTTTTATTAATAGGACGCCACACGCCCAATTTAATAGGATCTTGTATAGGAATTTTTTTCAAGAAATATGAAAATCAAACAAATTAAAAATATTTAAATATAGATACTTTAAAAGTAATTTAAAATAGACACGTGTCAGTACAATTTTAAATTTTTATAATTTTTACGTTTTTAATATAATGGGGGTTGTATAGGATGTGTACGCCACTGTATAACCAATATGTAGGAACCTAGTTAATACAAATTTTATAATCCATTCAATGGTCTACATAATATATTTCTTCGTTTCTGGCCTTTGATTAATTTTTTTTTTTAGTAATTACTATTAGGTATTAGGAACAGGCATCCAAAGTTGTTTTGGATAGTTTTTTTTATACTTAATTAATTATATTTATCTTTTTAAAAAATTTTAAGAGACTACATTTTTCTTTAGTGTGGTCGTATTTACATACATAAATTAACTTTTACAAAATACAATAAGTATCTTCATTTTAAAAGGGTCATTATACTCATTATCGATCTCCATATATTATCACGTTCAACTGTTCAAGTGAAATTAAAATTGAATATTTAAGAACAAATAATAAACATGTGTTTATGTGTTATTGTTGCCTGTTATTAATATGAATCAATTTTTATAATCGTAACTGATATTCATATTGGTTTTTTGGCTTATGGACTATTGACTATGGCCAATGACTACTAGATAAATAATAGCAGTATGTGAATTAGGAAGCCAGTGTACAAAAAAAATATGCAGTATCTCCATTTGACATACTACTGTCTGCTTTATTCTTTATAGTATATGTAACATACTATATTTTTTTTTAGTATTGGCATGATATTTGGTCGATACTACATTTTGAAATCACTTTTAAGGGTATATCTAGTGGATTTTTCTGCTTTTTATCTTAGTTAAAAAGATGTGGAATTAGATACATATAACAGGAATACCTATAAAATAATCTAAATATTCTAAAATTGGTCTTTACTGACTCTCTCTTCAGTACGGTAGTAGGTACATATTATCTATCATGTATTTACATATTGTCATTTTATGTATATTTATAGGTATATTATACACTAAAATAGTAATGATTTTGTGTGAAATAAATTGAATAAATTTGTTTTAAAGATGATATTTAATTATAAATGATGTACCAACCTACTCATTCATATATACATACGAAATTAAAGTGTAAATAAAACCATAGATATGTATATATGTATTATAAAATCCAAAAAAAAAACTTATTATAGTATGGACGTCTATTATACAAGTAACTAGTATAAGTAAATAAAATTGATACCAATATATACTAGTAATTTAAGTAGAATTTTTCATACGATAAAAGTTAATAATTTGACATTAATTGAAAGAGGAAAATAATTCTTAAAAAGTGAAATGATCCCCCAGAGTTTCGGGAGTAACTATTACTGACTTACTAGATAAACCGTTATAAATATGGGAATTTTAATTGACTATAAATATTTACAAATATTTTTTGAAATATAAATTTTAATTATACTCTATTTGTGTTTATTTTATTAACTTAATTTGCTGACACTTTACCCGTTTCTGAATGAAAATAATAATATAATTAACCAAAAGGGAGTAACTATACACACTGCAACTATTATTATTATCGTAACATGTTATTATATTAGTGTTTTATATTACATTTTTATAAACGTAGAATATATATTAAGGTACTTAATACAAATTGATAAATTTTAGTTTTATGAACACGCGATATATTTTCATGAAGTACAAAATAACTACTAAATATGTATATATTTTCAAAACACTGTACTGTGTTATGAAGTTCATAATAATTTAGTCGCTTATGCCGGGTCCACACTGAAACGACACAGAAACAAAACAAAAACAAAACAGACTCAATTTTTTTTATTTGAAAAAATCAAACACAAACAAAACACACTGTCCATACCGAGTTGACTAAAAATTAAACAAAATATGAACAAAATTCAAACATTTTGTTTTTGTTTTTTTTTTTTTCTTGTCCACACAATCTCTGCCCGCTCCAGATTTTTTTATGGCATTATACGCACGTCTCTCCCTGGTGTATTGTGAATATATATATTTCTTAATTTCCGATCGATTTCATTAGCGTCTGTATTTAATTGGATACCAATTTCCTTTAATGCATCTGCTCTTTTAAATTTATTTTTGTAGTTCGAGTTAGTTGCATCCCACAATATGGTCGATTCCCGGTATAGCTCTATAGGCTTGCATGTGTCTTCCATATTCCATTTTTTTTTTTTTTATTCATTTTTGTATGGAAATTATAAAATATATTATTGAACTGCACTACTTAAACTGCACACTCACTATTATTATACAAGGTAGGTACTACTATACTGAATATCGCAGTGTCGCACTACTTATGAAATCCCGAAATACTACCTATCTTATCTGTTGGTTATTTTTAAAACACTGTCCACACACGTTCGACAATGTTCGCCAAAACAAAAACAAAACAAAAACCTTTTGATGTTTACCGACACCGCTCGGGACACGACTTTTTAAAAACACGAACAATTTGTTGGAAAAAACATAATTGTTTTAAAAATGTTTTGATTTTGTCGAAAAACACAGTGTTTCTGTTTTTTTTTCATTTTGTTGTCTTAGTGTGTACCCGGCATTACGCGTAATTATAAAATATTAAAACTTTGATGCAAACATTCAAAACGACTCTCCCGTTTAATTAAATGTAAAATAAAGAAAATTATATTACACATTTTTCCATTTATTTCTCAAAGTTCAAGAAAAATCTACTAAATTAGCATTACAGACATTTCAGTCTGTTTATTTATGGCACTGGTTTTGGAGGAGCAAAATGATGTTGTCGACATTTATTTTGTTTGAGTTATGAAATTTATAAATTAAATATTATAGCTGTATATAGTGTATTTAGGTATAATTAGGTATACATATTTATGTATGTTTGAGGTTCCTAGCCACTGTCTATATCGTAAATGTTTACTGAGAACAATTTTATTTAAAAGATTTACTCAATTTAATAAATAGAAAAAAAAACCCCCGAAATTTGGAAAATTCTTTAAGTATTCCATAAGAATGTTTTATAAAAGTGCATATTATTTAATATTTTATTCTTCCATAATTCCATGCACTATATTATATATACACAATATAATATAAATTATAATGGTCAAGTGGTCTAAACGTATGTTTCGGCACACATGGTCCCCGGTTCGACTCCCAGGTAACAAAAGAGGTACCTAGCCAACGAGATTTTTCTCACTGGTGGCGTTTGGTCTCTGGTGCAAGCCAATTCAATAATATGATAGCTATATGCTTATAGTAGCTATCAAAAACCATCTTCGACCTCCCTTATATGTGAAGGTGCAACCTGAATATATTGAAGTTTGGGAAATAAAATCATGTAAAACTGTTAATTTATAAATTAACAGTAAATAAATAATTATTTATAATAATAGATTTAAACCGTATAAATAAATCGATTATATTTTTACGAGTATAAAATAAACATATACCTATTATAAATTATTATTTATTTATTATATATTTAATGTATTTCAATACACTTGGACGTATTTCATACACATCGTATACCGTTATATACTTAAGAGGACGTCACATCGTCCATTTTTAAGAGGTTCAGTATAGGCAACTTTTTAGACATTTTTAAAAAAATGAAAATTTAACACTTAAAAATGTTAAACTACATTTTAAAAGTAATCTAAACAGTCCCATAACCTTATAATTTTTTATTTTTGTATAATCACAGCATTATTGGTTCAAAAACATGTTTACGAAAAACAAACGAAAAGGCAACTTTAACTGGTTTTAAAGGAAATACACCTATTATAAAATAAATAAAGGACAATATTTTCGAGACGATCTCATCGATGTTATACGGTACTTTAATTTAAATTATTCAATATTGTAATTTATTTGTATGTAAAAAAACCCTTATTTTTTACTTTTTCAATTGACATAAACTTTTTTATTAATTAATATTTTTCAAAATACCAATAAGATCGTTTCCAAAATATTATTATTTCTATATTTTATAATGGGTGTTGTAACTCTAAAATAACTTTAAAGGGTGATTTCGTTTGTTTTTCTTAGACATGTTTTTGAAAACCATTAGTGTGGCGTCCTCTTAAATGTATTCTATAAAGCTACGATAATTTGTAATCAGCTTAATCATCGTATAGTAAAAATTAATTTTCATAAAATCATTTATCTTTTACGCCAACTCATTAAGATTCAGTTTATAGTTTATACTATATAGTATAGGTATATAATATATTAATATATACAGGTATATATATTATATATATAATGCTTAAATTTTAAAACTTTGATGATAAATTAAAAACATAATGATACTATATTCGGATTAACTGTTAGGCATTATATGATGTGTACCATATATGTACGTCGAAGTAAGAATTAATATAAGTAATTATCAAGGGAAATATGTAATACTGTATACTATGCTGAAACTATATGTATATGCGTAAATAATATATATAGTAAGTTCACGGCTTAACTTAAACTAGGACCATTTTCCTCGTTTTAAGCGACATGATTTTATAATATTCCTGTTTCCTGAAAACGTCATATTCACATGCGTAGGATGTTCCACAAAGATTTTGTAATTTTAAAGATTCAAACCAGACCAGTATAATACCTGCAATGAATATAGTATCTACCTTAACATATTTAATAAAGAATATTGAAAACTACAAGTCCAAGGGGGAAAAATTAATTGACTTATCTAGAGTTTTTAGTTATCAAAAAATTAATAATTTAAAACGAGTAGGTACCTATTATGTATTATATCGCATATATTGAATTATGTTTTAGAGTTATGTATAGTGTTTAGAAATTTCAACGAGAATATTTTCTTGCCCCCCTACCCCTAAAGTTAACTCAGTTAACCAAATCAAACATTTTATTAAAATTTTATTATATTTTTAAGGTAGTGAACATTTTTTTTTTTTGCTCATCAGTCGGCCAAAAAATCTGTATATCCCCCCCCCCCCAATAAATTGCCTGCTATGACCCTTCTACTATATAGTATAATATAAATTACTATTTAACTATTGTATACATATCAGTAATGAATATATCATAATCTATCCGCAATCCATTTATCCTATATGTCTACTCTGAAAGTTGGAACACTGAATTTACAAATCCACATCACAGCTACACCTGATTTTAAATATTTATTAATTATAATGAAGTATTAAAAAAAAAACTTATTCTTTATAACTATCTTTATTAATTAGATAAACAAAAAATAGATAATATATTTTATGTTATTGATTTGTATGTATATTATATAAATTTTTAAATTATTTTTATACAAGTATTATCATAGTCACGTAAAATAAAGTATAATACCTATTACTTAATCAGTAATCGTTGTCTCAAACACATATACGTTTCAATGGGAATGTTGGAACTAGTTTTGGTCAACGTTCGCCAATGTGTACGCGACCATATTCAAATTGTAATTACAAATGCATAAATTAATTAATTTACATATATGATTAATATATTAACACATTTTGTAATTGTATTTTCTACAGTGAAAAACTTTTTGACCAGAAGCAAATTTGATTAAAAAGGTACTTTAAAGAGGTTAATATATTAATATATTATCTATAGACCCTGAAAGTGTAAACAGCTATATTCATACATAAGGAACATTTATATTAATCTATCGATTAATTGGTACCTAGTGTCATCATGGATGTTGTTGAACATTTCAGCAGTTTTTTTACATAATTTGGTGTTATTACTATTGAGACTTGAGAAAATCAAAATATTTGAGAAAATCGCACAAAAACCGATTTTTAATGTTTTCGGGGGAAAAAAAATAAATTTAACATTATACTCAGTATAGAAAACTGGAATAGTGAAAGTTGCTAATTGCTGCACATGTATTTTTATACTTTGAAAGTCAATATAGTTATCATTTACCACTGCAGTATACCTACTTAGTTGGTATAGGTACTTAATAAATGGTCATTTGGGTACTACTAATCAAGGCTGGGCATTAACGAGTTAAAAGTTAAAATTAAGTTAAAAAGTTAAGTTAATTTTAATTAAATTACTTAACACGTTATTTTTTTTCAGACTAACTTTTAACTTAATAATTTACTTTTTTATTAAAATTAACGTGTTAACTTCAAATTAACTTTATACAATAGTATCTAAATTAAGTTAAATTTGCCGGAAGAACAATGTTCTTTGAATTCAAATTTTTGAATGAGGATTTTACTTTTTGGTACCTAAACGCAATTTTAGTAGGTACCTACAATAGCATATATGTAATCGTTAAGAATCGATGTACCACTCACGCACACTCCGCGACGTTTGCCGTTCACGAATATTGGGCTGAGCTCGGTCTTTTTAACTACATGGAAGCTGGTATTTATGTCTATCCAGTATAGAAAATATATTGAAATGATAGGTACTACTTATTTTCTACTACATTAGTGTGAATCGAACAATAATGTAGGTATCTTGGCAGTTAGAAGTTATTTTCTGACTTCTTATTTATGCATGGGTTTTAAAATGACGTGTTGTATTTTTATTTTTAGATGTACACACTTTTTCAGGTATAAGAAGTCCCCAGTAGTTTTTTTGAACTTAAAAAATAACCATCCTTTTTTACCTTTTTACGATATAATAGACATATCGACTTTTTTTCCTAATTAGGAAATTTTAACTTTAAACTAAGTTAAGTTACTTTTTTTTTCAAAGTTAACTGTTAACTTAACTTAGCTTATATTATATTAAATTAACTTAACTTAACGAATTAAAAAATATCGTTAACTTGCCCAGCTTTGCTAGTAACCCATATCATAGCACGTTTGAGCACTTTTATGTAATCCGTTTGTGCACTCAAATTATAAAAATTCACAACATATTTGATTTTGAGCACCAAAACAATAAAAAGATCGTGGCATGTTTGGATAGGTACTGCAATATTTATATTATAATTTATAATAAATTAAAAATTAATATTTGAAATTACAATTGTTTTCGCATAATAATATTATCAAAAATCATTCATATCAAATGAGTCAAATTATGTAAGTATTCAAAATTTTTTTTTTTTAATTACCAAAATAACTACATAAATCATAATAAAAATTACAAAAATTATAATTTAAAATTATATTAACTAAAGATGGGTAATTTAATAAAAAAAAAAATAAGTTACTTATAGATATAGGTAGTGAATATTAGTTAATTCCAACTTATCCTATTAATATATATATAGTAAATATAGAAATGTTAATTTGGAAAAATGAGAAGAAAATATTAACATAGGTAAATGATGTTATGATACAAGTATAGATTATAGAATATGAATATATATTATTATATGAAATGGTATGTAGGTATATAAACTATAATATATTGTACACTGCGCATAATTAAAACCAGTGTCCAAACGAGTTGTTAAAATACAAATATATTATACTGTCCAATCGGGTTATTAAAATTATCAAAATTGGTGTCCAAACTGGTCATGATTATTTTTTTAGGTCAAATGATAATTTGATATATAAGAGCCATTTGCTATCGCAAATGGCTCTTATATAAAATAATAATTTCGATTTTAAACACTTTATAGTAAATAAGTCATATTTTTTATTACCTACTTTAACGAAACAATATAACAACATTATACTCACACTTAAGTTTCTTTGAGTGCTCGGGGCACATCCCATATTTTTTCATCCGGTGTATTTACCATAATATCGTTTGTGATATCTCCTCCTCTCCAGCCGCCATCCTCCATTTCGATACTACCTTGGTATACCAACAATCGAGAAAATATGTTTATTAACACTCATACGATGTGTGTAATTACTGTAATTTACGAACAATTTTCCCTGGACAAAAATTAACAAACAATCGAATATAGTTGACGTACAAGTAGTGAGTAGCCGCAATATTGTACATATTGGTAAAGTATAGATACTAACATCATTATTTTTGATTTGTATAGTATACTCGAGCGTGTAACCATAGCCACGGCTCTGACCTTGCCAAACACTCACTAATTTTCTACATTCGTCAAAAAATTATACGTGTACTCTCAATAAATATTATATTTTTATAGGTGTTGTTCGAAACGTTACACGTATATAGGAACCACATAGGTACTATACAATAGGTTTTATTTGGAAAATAGATCAATATTTTTTCTATTACAGGGATGATGTCTCAAGGACTTTCAACTATACATATAAGTACATTAACCCTGTATTATACATGACCTAGAATTTTATCATGATGTTTATGTATAGATAATGAGCCTCTCCCTATTTCGTATATATATATATATATATATATATATATATACAAATTATGTACATATTTACGTTATAAATGTATATATTATACAACAATAGGTTTCATTTTTTCGGCAATTTATAAAAGTTTAAATAAATAATTATAGCCATGTTAATGATTTTTAAATCATGTTTATACAATATTTATTAGGTAGGTACCTGCATATATATAAGTGGAAATAATAAATATACAACATAATTATTATCGTACAATATAAGAATAAAATTTTACATATTATTATTATTACATACACATTTTAATTATAAATTAAATTTGCCTGGGAGTAGATGGATTTTCTTTTTCATTTTTCACCCTTCAATATACGTTATGAAAAATTAGTATTAAATATTAATAGTATTTTATATAACTTTCAACAATACATTTAAAATGTCTATTTGTCGAGATGTGTGTGTATTTTAAGCTACCTAGGTAGGTAACATATTTTATATTTTAAATTCTCAGCGGAACGAGAGATCTAATGATTTTACAATGATGTTTATTATATTTTCTTTGTGAGCAACTTTTGGACCAGAATGAGTCAAGACATCAAGTGGGAGTTTTGGAGTAAAAAGCTTATAGATAGAAAATTTGTTCTAGTCGGTACTCTTTTGGAGAGTGAAGAGTAAAGAGCACATTTTTTTATTACCTTTATTATACTTACCTAATATAATAAATTATTACTCGGATTTATTCAAGAAATATATAAATAATGTTATATAATTTATTATATATTTCTTTCCAATACTCCCGACGAGCTTGGTATAAGGGAACCGTTGCTATCATGGTTCCGGTCATACCTTACTGACAGATATGATTGATGGTTTCTTTGGGTGTTCTCCGAGAAGGGCTTTTATCACCGATTTTATTCAATATTTTAAGCATTTTTTTTGTGTTCAGCTGTTTACTGTAATATAATCCTATTGTTTGCTAATGACGTTAAATTATTTTTGTGTCAAATCCAATTCAGACTGTGCTAGGCAAAGAAAATCATTAGATTCATCAATATACCTACTCACGGTGTAATACACCGGTCTTGATTTAGCCAATCAGAAATGTTAGTAATGTCATTCAATAGAACAAACTCAGAATTAAAATATGTTAGGACCTGGGATTCATATACTCCAACATTAGCCTTTGGGGTCCACATTTTTTGTACAGTAGGTAAAGCCTTATGAATACTTGGTTTTGTCAGGAGACAAAAGCTGGGTCTATTATGTCGGATAAATGTATTTTAGCCTTATATTAGTCGTAGTTCGATCAATAGTGCAATATATGGATAGTGTGGTCCCCAGGTACAGCTCACGACAAATTAAGATTTGATCGTGTTCAAAACCGTTTTATTGGAATGATTCCTCGATGTATGAACAAATAAACTTCGAACCGTTTAGAATATCAACACTTGAGAGTCGTGGGGAAGACGCTGTTACAAATTTTAAAATGGTATAATTTCTTGCTCAATTTATGCACCAGAGTCAAGAAAGTCATCTAGAGTTGGATTCCGAATACCGATAGTAGGTACTGTAGTAGTTACAAAAGCTCGGGTACCATACCAACTATAGCAGTAAACGCAAATTACACAGAGGCTAAGCCTCTATAAGGAAAGCCATGCCTCTGGCAAATTGCCCTAATCATACATAATGAATAAAGTTATACATAATGAATTTCTTATGCTTAAAAAAATATTTTGTATACATTATGTGTATATTGTATTTATTGTAAACAAAAGCCGAATGGCATTCATTATTTAAAATAAATAAATAAATATTTATCTATTTTCACCTTTTAAAATGCCATAGCAAATAGTATTGGTATATGTATATACACATATATAACTATATATATATATTTGTAAATGGTCATCATTTTTGATTATATCGTTCAGAAGATATCTATATCAAATTAAATTATAATAATAATATGAAATTATTATAGGTACCTAGTTAATTAAAAACAAATTTATAATTATTATTACTATAATTGGTATTTTGAAAATATGCAGAAATTTATCAAAAGTGAAAACATCATTTTTATTTTCCATATCCAAAACCAGATAATACGAGTAATACTCGTCGAGTATGTTAAAAACAATATAAATAATCATGTTATTCATATAGGTAGGTTTACTTAGTTTACAACAATATTTTTAAATATTTGACTAAATTTACATATAACTATATATATATATATATATATATATATAATAAATATATATATAATAAACATATATATAATAAATATATATATATTTTTCTTTTTGGAATTAAGATTTAAAAAAACCAATTTATCTATTACCATAAAAATGTATAAGTACATTTATAAATGTAATTTAAAAAGTACCTACGTCATATGTTCATATAATAATAATGAAGTTAAATTGCCATGCTTATTTCCTTCCATTAACATAAATACATAATCCATCATAACAATATTATTAGTATTAACATAGATTAAATATACCATATAATATTATATTATATTGTATAGCCGTATAGGTATTGTATATTTAATATATGGCGTTAAAATGCCCCTACTTCACAACAAAATTGTTTGTTATTTTTTTCGACATTAAGTCATTATTTTTAAAAATTACTTAATTAATTATTTAAGTAAATATTGAGTTATTTAAAATTATTACTATAATTAAAACCGGGTTATTCAATATTGTAAATTATATGCCTACTTACTCTAACCCTATATGTAATAATTCCAATTGGAAAACTAATGAAAAAATATTTTTTCCTCTGTAATATACATATATTATATTTCTCGAAGTTTTTTACCGATTACATTCATCCACGTGGACGGATATTTTCAAAATGTTACTAAAGTCTGTTCCTGAACATGACAAATATATTATGTGAACAATTTGGCATCGATCGGTAAAAAAATATGGATTTTTATTTCGTACAGTGGCCAGGATTTTTAAAATGGGGGGGGGGCAGACAATAAAAAAGTTTGTTTAATAAAAATCATAGTTCGGCTCGGGTACCCAAATAAATTTTAAACAATTAATTATTTCAGAAGACTGTAAAGTGTTTGACCACAAAATTGGCAATATCATGAAAACTACTTAACTTCTATCAGGACCATATGTAATTTGATTTTCTAAAATAATAAAAAAAAAGTTTTTTGACCCGGATGTTTTCAAAACTGACCGCTCATACTTACTTTTTGAGTTATAGTAAAAAAATCTCGAAAATCACTATATTTTTCAAAATACGTTAAAAATAATCAAAAATTAAATTAAATTTTTTAGCACACTGACAAAAGATACTATTATTAATAAATATTTTCCGAAAAGCATTTGCTTTTCCCTGTGACATAATCGACGGGGTTTTTCACAACAAATCGGGGGATATTTTCAATTTAATTTCCAAAATTCACAACGGTAAATTCGTGAACTTCAAAAGTCCGTAATTTCCAAACTAAGTTTGTCCAGCCAATTCTTAAGAATAAAAAATATACTAAATAAAATACAAAAATCCCGATTTTTTACACTTTTACAAGGTATAAACACATTTTGAAAAAAAATCCTGTATTTTATTGTTTATCATTAATAACTTAAAAATTAAGTACGAAAATATAAATTCTGATTATTCAACCGAAATTCACATATAATTTCACATAAATAAAAAAAAAATTAATTTAAGAAGTCAATTTTTGATCATTTTAAACTTGCAGTAAGAACGTATTTTAAAGAAATAGCGATTTTCGAGATTTTTCTACTATAACTCAAAAAATAAGTACGAACGACCAATTTTGAAAACATCATTAAATTCAGGTTCAAAAAAATAAATAGTATTAAAAAAAAAAAAAAAAAAAAAAAATTGTTATGGTACTTTTTATATACCGCATTTATTCCAAAATTAATATTATTAAATATATAACCGTATGATCGATAAGTATATTCATATGTCGTTTTAATATTTTTGTTAATTTAAAATCAGCAATTATTTTACTGTTATTATTTTTTAATATTATATACAATCACGGATCAAAGGGGGGCCCTTGCCCCCCCCCTAAATACGCTACTGCGTACAAACAAACTTTGGTAATTATAATATATATATATATAATATGTGTGTGTGTGTGGTCGAAGTTTTGAAGGTTACACAAATAAACCCTTTATGGTTCACCTTATATTATACATTGCAGTCCATATATTCAATATTAACATTATATTATTATATATTATCATTATATTTATATTGATATTGATTTTTTTAATAACCATACATTTTATATACCTATTTATGTTAATTTGTATTATTTTAAAAGAGCAACATGTTTGATAATTATAACCTTTATATTCTATATAGGAAAAAAATATCAAAATTTAAAATTACTAGTTTTCATTAAATTATTGCATTATCGAAACAGAAAATATTTGTAAATATATAATTATATAAGTACGTGCAGAGCTTAGAAAAATTATTATACAATATTTGCAACGATTGAAATATTTTGAACATCACATCACGTATCTCAAATAATACATATATAACAGTATATATTATATAACAATATATTTATGAATATATTATATACCTATTATAGATAATTAAAAAGATACAAAACTTATTGGTTTACTGTTTATTATATATAATTACTAAAATAAAAATAGTAGTTAAGGTGTTTATATATGTTAAATAGACATGAATGTTGAACATCTACAAAAATTAATTTAACAGTATAATAATACTTGTATAACACAACCAAAGAAAAAATTGCACTATATATTATTATCTACTATCGACTGTATATAATAACATATTAATATATGCCTAATATTTTTTTTACGCGTATATAACTGCAGTTATATATTATATATTATCTTGTATTCTTGTACCTATCTAAGTAGATAATTGGTATTATATATATTATTATATAAGTACGTACGTCGAATTAATGAATTATTGTATCATGTTTTAAGATTAACTACTTTATCTTGCTCAACTCGTAGTGCGTATATTATGTTAAGCTAGGTTTGTTATTAAATTTAACATACAGAAACGTGACGATTGCAACATTTTAAAATGTACCTATATAAATTATAAATTCATTACAAAAATGAAACAACTATATAATATATTAATTGAAGGATCGTAAAAATAATTGTTAAGTCGACTTAGATGGTATAAGATCTTAATAAAAGTCTACGAGTTTAAATGAGATAGACCTAGGTCGATAGCTAAAATATTATGAAATCGAATTGAATTGTACTTATTTATACTTAAGCAACTTTGCAACATACAACATTATTAAAATAATATTTAAAATTTTTAAATTGTATATTATACATTTGAATCTATTTAGGTTATTTATATGGCTAATATTTTATTATTTGTAAAATGTGTATGCGAAAATTAATATATTTACCTATACAGTTTGCTATACTGATTTTCGATTTGCATAAATAAATACGTACCTGTGCGGTATACGATACCATTAGTGTCATCGCAACTAGCTCTAAAATCTTGGGTTGTCCCATAATATTGTCTAAAAAAAGCAAAAAAAAAAAATTTTTCGTATCCAACAAGAAATAGCTATTATTATTATTATTCTAATATTAAATATACAGTATACTTATGGTGTTCTTAACTCATAAGTACTTATATTTTCATAAGACAGTACTTTATTTTAATCTGTCCTATTGCCCTAAACGATTGTGTTAAATAAATCTAAATGTATAATTATTTCATAACATTTTAAAATATTATAAACAATTTTATAAATTTTTTTTTTATTAATAACACCGAATAATAAATACCTATAACAACCCATATTATTTAATATTTATACATAGGAATAATATTAAATATTTAAATATTTCACGTTAGTCACATATGTACCTATACATACATTATTTTAGCCTGTGATCTTACTCGTGTTCGCGTCTTTTATAGATAGGTACAAATACATAGTAGATAATAAACGTACCTATATATATATAAATTGTACATAATATATTTTAACTTTTAATTCGTTGATTTTTTTTATTTAATTTAAATTAATTTACAACTTTAGATAATAGATATATTTTAGGTACCCATATACGTATTACCTATATTATAATTACATAAATATAATTATATAATTCTAATTTTAATATACCTATACACATAGGCGGCACGTCTTGGTAAAAACTAATGAGGGTGCAAAAATTCTTATGATTCATAAACCAACTATATACAGCAATATACATTTCAAGGAATAATAAATAAAGTATTAACATTATAGAATTCTATGGTAGGTATTAAAGTGGTTTATCAATTATTATCGATAAAATTTGGTATTTCGCCCAATAATTCTTATATTATTTTATTTTTAACAACACACTATGAAAATTCGAAATGCATTTATTATACATTTCGTACAGCATAGTGCGCACACTTAGTGCTCTAAAATACACTATTTAGGTATGAGTTTGTTATATACCAATATATAATAGATGATATTTTACTTAATTATTTTTGTCTGTTGTCTGTGGGTGCAAAATGATACTTCTGCCCCCACAAAATAATTCTCAGGGGTGCAATTGCACCCTCATGCCCCCACCAAATGCCGCCTATGCCTATACATAAATTTTTTAAAGTAAAGTTTGAATATTTAATACCTATATAATAGCTGGTAGGTACTAAAAAATGAATTTTTCATTTACTATATTATGTTTGTACTTTTTTTTTATTGTATTAGATTTATGATCACCATAAATATAATAATACACTTAGGAAACATAATTTGTATAGGTCAAGTGGCGACTTATTCCTAGCCCATGGGGATAATAATATAAGAATTATGTATCCACATAAAATAATAGTCGGTGATAAATTTAATATATTTTGACTCGTCGACCCTTTAAACGATTATTGTACAAATAATTCAAAATTTTTCAAACCGATCGCCAAATTAGGTAGGTGTTTATAAAAATATGTGAAGTTGCCAAGTCGAGTAGGTACGTAAAGAACAAAAATACGACAGCAAATCTAAACGTGTCCTCTGGCATGGTCTCAGAAATATCATAATCTATCAAATCTCAACGACTCAACATGTATGTAGGTAACTATATTATAATACAATAATATTATGTGACGTATCAACAAGTTTCCAGTATTAATTTCTGTATGCTTTAGCCCGCAAGGTCGTTCAATGCTGCCGAGATACGGAGGTACGAACGAAATACGTGCTGGTGAGCACGTAAGTTTTAATTTTTTGTCTAAACCATCCAGTAAATGGAATTTCACTGCGGGGTGGGTGGGTTATTCGATATTATTATAGTGGTTTTACTTGTGCTGTGCGTTAGCGAATGAAATGACAAAACGCAAAAGTCATCGGCGAGACCGACGCGAGAAACGTCGGCACTGAATCGCACCGCGGTTATCATTTATTTATCACCGGATTGGCTTATCACTATTTGAAAATAATTATTATTATAGTAGCGTATACTCGCGTCGTACACGACGTCTTACTGTACTGTGCGTAAACATTAGGAAACGGAAGAAATTTTCACATCTCGTTCCGTTCTCGACGTCGGACCCAACTACCCATGTCCGGCGCCAACGGCCGGTATCACTTGTCGTCGTTCACGTTCGGCCGTCTGAAATAATGGCGCTTTACGACAGCAAACATTGGCTTCTCTCGCACATCAGAAACTCATTCATATCGTCCGACGACACAGGTAAACGGATATTATTAATATTAATAATATTGTTATCAAACCGCGCAGCTTTCGTCGTCGTCGTGTCCCCCCCCCCAGCCCCGTTCTTTGGCGTGTCGTCGCGCACAACGTCGACGTGCGTGAATAATGATTGCGTCTTCGGTAAATCCAACGCTGCAATTCCCGATGGAAATACAGTTTGCTCCAACAGATTGGTAAAAATCGCTTTATTTCAGAACATTTTTATTTACATGTGTCGGTTATCAGCGCACAGCTGTAACTCGATGTCGAGTAAAATCGTCAAGACAATCACTGGACAATGGAAAATGGAAAAAAGAAATATTATTAACACAACGTCTAGTGATAACAGTTCTTATCAGTGTTTATAAACGTAATATATCCACCGGATAATCGGATTTTAGTCACGATGCAAGACAACACTCGCTGTTTCGACGCATACGTATTCAACGATCTGAATTTTAGAACGGTATCGCTTGAAAATACGATGCATTTTAGAACATGTTTTATCATTTAGATGACAATACGTCGTATCCACAGCGTTGCATTATCGAAAGCCCCATAATATTCTTAAGCTGTGGGTGGAGATAAAAAATAAAAACGTTAATAATAATAATAGACTACCTATAAACCTTCTATGATATACCTACGCACAACATGACATAGATAAGTATAATATGGTGTGTACGTTAATGTTTACGGAGTAAAAAGACCATCGGAACAGGTAACACTGTGTGCTATCAAGGTGTCTCAAGGGTGGGGCATAGTTATCTGGAGAAAATATTTTTCAACGAAAGTTTTTTCTTGCGTTTAAAAAAAAGTGTACATGTATATTATATATAATATATATATATATATATATATATATATACACGTATAATATGTGTGTGCGGTTTATTATATATATATATATATAGGTAATTACCTAGAAATTCCTCGCCGTGTTCCGTATTCATTTTTACGCCATATTTTTTTTTCCCGTTCATAATTGTATATTTCAACCAACGTTATTTATTTATTTTTTCGTAATCGACAATCGTGCAACAATTGAATCGCCGTATTTTCACCAGACTAAAATCGTACGTGTAACTCTTAAAATCTGAACCGCCCGGGTACAGAATCCAATCGGAGCAAGTAAACAACAATCTGTGTGATCTATGTGCTGTCCGATTTAATGTTTTAATGTCATATTTTACAATTTTATCGCGTGAACTGTTTTCCAGTGTTCGTGTAGAACACAAGCGCTATAAAACAATATAATAATATTAATTTTAATCGGTTTTTTTTTCTGTTGTTATTTTTATTTATTTAGCACACCGTTGAAATATTGCCGGTTATTCGTTATAATATTTTCGAGCTTAACACCAGCCGTATTCAAGTATAGTAAACAAACCATGGGTATCAACAACGATATTGATTACCAACCATTCCAATCGTTAGTCAATGTCGATAGTATACCGTTTATTATTCCGGAATGTACAATTACTAAGAAGCAACCGACCAAAACGTTTAGTGAAATTCAGCATCTCATCACTAATGGACGACACAAGGAAGTTAAAAAACTCCTACGCAACCATCATTGGCCAACTGATAATATGATTCGCACTCAACTCTGGTCTGCACTATGCAAACAACACAACAACAATAATATGACTGAAGGTTTCTATTGGGATTTGGTCGTACAACTATTTGGTACTAAAGAGTTACCAGACAAAACTAGTATATTGCCACCATTTGTCGATTCAAAACATAGACATATTTATCATTTAAGTGCTGTTGGTAAAGAAGTAGCAGATCGAGTGGTTTGTGTACTCGGATTTGCATGTCCTGATATTACTTATAGTCCTGCAATATACTCGTTAGTGTCATTATTTTTACATTTCATGCCCGAAGAAGAATGTTATAATAGTTTAACTAGTCTTGTATCTTCAAAGCGATTAGTTTTTATGACACAAACAAAATCATTATATGAAGTTACTTGGAGAACAGTTATGCGAGTTACAAGAAAACATGCAAGTAGTGCTTCAGTTCATTTAACAAAATTTTGTTTGGCAACCAAAATGGAACATATATATAAAGATTGGATGTGGTGGATTTTTCAAGGGCTTCCATTTCACCATATTGTAAGAGTTATGGATTGTTATCTACATGAAGGGATTAAGGTATTATATAGAGTTGCTATGGCTATACTGAAAATTTTTTATAAGCATTCTAGTAAAAGAAATTCTCCTTGGGCTCTAGAAGCTCTTAATAATGGTTTACAAACTACATTAATGAAATTTTGTCGACAAATGCCCGCTAGTCCAAATAAGTTATTAAAAACTGCATTTAATATACGAGCGCTAAGTGCTGCATATTTACATAGGGTTTTTGTTAAAACTGAAATGTCATTAAAGACAAAAACAGTTGTTTCAAATTCACATCAACTGATAAGGTCTCGTTCGAGTGAAAACTTGCCCACTAGTCAATCCCAAGTAAATATTCAACTCATGTCACATACACTTAGTACACGAGAACTTTTTACATTATGGTCTTGGTTACCAATGCGTATCACAATGTATCAACCAATTTTACTATATACTACAGAAGAACATGGATGCAGCTTGACAACATTTTATTTTAGAGTCGAACAGCATGAACCAACGTTATTAATTATTAAAACTTGTAGCGATGATGTATTTGGAGCTTATTGTTCAACTAAATGGCTTGAAAGAAATAGAAAAGATGAAAGAGGAAATAGGACTGCATATTTCGGAACTGGAGAAACATTTTTATTCAGTTTGTTTCCTGAAAGATCAAAATATCCTTGGGTGGGAATGGAAAACGATAATTTTTGTCATTCAAATGAACTTTTTATGGCTGCTGATTCTAAAATGATAACTATCGGTGGCGGTGATGGTCAAGCAATTTGGATGGATGAAAACATTAGATTTGGAAAATCTGATAGCTGCTCAACATTTAATAACCCGCCACTTTGTCCAGGAAAAGATTTTGAAATCAAAGTCTTAGAAGTTTATGGCTTTGGAGGTGCAATACTGTGAAGAGGTGGTGATTGTGATTGTATACTAAACATTGTTCTCTATTCAAGGTTCCTTTATAAACTTCTAGTTTACAAGTTATGTTTACTGTTAAAAATTATTCTTATATTAAGTTATTTATAGGGATTAGCGAGGTGGTTATGGGTGGAGAAAATGTACTTCAATCAATATCCACATCAAAATATGACACATATCCAGGAATTGAAGATAATGATGAAGAAGAAGAAATAGCAGAATCACTTGATATACACGCTGGTAAAATAGAAAAAATAATGATTTTCTTGCTTTTTGAAATTAATAGTTACTTAATTATTTTCTATTTCTAAAGAATTTGGAGTTCGCCGTCAGCGTTCCCATACATCAGTTCAATTAGAACGTCTGCAAAGAAATATGATAAAATCCGCTAATGTGCGTCATATAAAATGGGAACTTACTCCTGTTTCCCTTACAGGTATATTAATAAGAATTATTTTATATATGCAAAACAGTGTTTTTATTTGTTAGATTATTTTGTTAAATTTCAATTTGATTTATTCATTATTATTATAGTTCTGATAATCATCGGTTTTAAGGGGTTATGCATAGATAATTCTATCAAAATTTGAAATCTAACAATTGAAAAATGTTTAAATACATTTTAAAATAGTCCTAGGTATGTCAGTAACATTATTTTATTGTTGCATAATATTATTGAAAAGATATCTGTAAAGACCAAAATGAATGGATACTCTGATTTTAGTGCTATAAACAAATTTACATAGATCAGCCTTTTTTTTTAGGTTAGTGTGAGAGTGAATTTTTTGTTAAATGATGTATTTTTTAGAAATTAAAGTAAATAAATATTGAAGTTTTAATGTCAATTTTAACATACTTCTAATTATAATATCAAAAATCAACTCCCACAATAACCTAGATAAGAAATCAATAAATAAATACTTTTTACAGAATTAAAATAGGAACATTCTATGTGCCCTTCATTTTGTCAGGCTTAGATTTAAATCGCTAAAAAAATATGTCACTTCCTCCAACCACCTTAATCAAAATTTCATTTTACAAAAAAAAAAAAAAATGTTATTTTATTATAGTTGTACTTGGTATAAATAAAAAAATATCATTAATTTGTTATATTGATTATCAATAAATAGGTATACATCCTTAATCCTTATCTACACTTATGTTATTTTGGACCACTTAACCTAATTTTTTCGTTACATATGCACTTGTTTAAATTACCGGAATAAATTAATAATCTTTTAATGACTTATTTTCAAACTTTAATATTTATATACTATTTATATTTATTTTAATTCCAAAAAAATTTCTAAAAACTATACAATAATACAAATTTTAAAATAGGTTACTTAATACATGTTAACTTTGGGAAAATATTCACTCTTGATTTTGGGTCTAGGGAACAAAATGTAAAATTATAGAAAAATTATTCATTATTTATTTATTTTTATTTATCAACATGATTTGTAAGATTCCTATTTTACGTTTAGGTGTATAACATCTTGTTTTATGTTCTGCATTAGGGCCAGCAAATATACATGTATATTCCACAGAGCAACAAAATCCTTAATACGCTACTTTTTATATTCAATATATGAATTGTAACAGACTGTAGATTTTTCTGTATTATGAAAAAAAACATTTGAAAACAGCTTAAAACTTTGTCCTATCACGATTTCGTATACCATTAAAAAAAATGATTGGAGACATTGCTTATAACTATGGCAGAGGACTTTTAGATCTTAAAAGTCACCAAATATGTACTTGAGCATTCAAAATATGCATTTATATACAAAATAAAATAACATGTCAAGCATACTTAAAAACCCAAAATATGTATTAGAAATATACATTATAAAATTAAAAACAAGATTATTTTTAATTATATTTGTATTATATTAATTATAAATATTTTTTTCTTTGTTTGATTTATAAAATTGCAAAAATTTCTTCCAATTTTAAAAAATAAAATCATGCATACATAATCTATGAACCACAATAATTAAGAATAATTCACCCAACATCCGTCTTTGTGCATCCTCCCGCCAACAATACATACCTGTTGAGTATATAAATAAAATTAAAAGACTGAATGTTTATCTAATTGGTGATCCTCAAGCATTTCTAGGGAGAACATGTCATAGAATAGTCAACAACCATGTTATATGATCATGTTATTAATGAAATTAAATGCCTTTAAAAAGTATAAAATGGAGATAATATGCCCTAAAAGCAAAAAATACTCGAAATATGCATTTATATGCAAAATAAAATTAGAAATCTAGCATTGTCTTAACATAAAACAAATTTGTTTCTTACTCTGCTATTTTTTTGATTATGTAAAACAAATATGCAAATGCTACAAGTTCTCTGCTCTACTTATAACTAATATTATACTTATAGCCTTATATTACTTGATATACTTTTATCTGGTATTTGTAATCATTATATTTTGATGTCAATAATTAATGAAGATTGACTACTTGCCTAATCGACAGTGACGTGTGAACATTAAATTTTTTTTTAATTTACATATTTTTATGCAGGCTACAACTCTATTTGGAATTTTCAATACAGAAAAATAAAATAACTCGCTTATTTTCCAATATAATAGTACCCAGTAGCGCAGACATGAATTATCATGTTTTAGAAAGGTAGTAAAAAATTCATAAATTTTTGAATTTGTAAGTAGTAGACCAGTGAAAAACACAAACCAGTAGCGCCACTACCTATTCCCAAACCAACCAATTTAAAAAGCGGTCTAAATTACTATAATATTTAGTTTTAAATAAATACGTAAATGTATATCTTGCGTAGTCCAAATGACGCCACTGTGTGTGAAGTACCATTACTATATTAGCACATTAAATGCACTGGCTACTGCCATAATATACAGAATGGTACACAGTTGCAATATTATACAATTAATCAATATTATTATTAGTTGTTTTATGAATATATTTTTTCAACATTATTTAATATGAAATAAGACGGCTGTATTTTCAAAAATACTTTTTTTTATAAATATTGTAAGTTTTTGTATGTATAAATAAAATCATTTTTAATTTCTAAAACAAAATAACAGTTATAATAAAGTTGATGAATAAATAGAAAAAATATGTATAACCATAAAAACAAAAATAATGTAGAGTTAATAATTATTTTAAAAAATTTAGATGAAGAAAAAGCTGAATTATTTCCCAAAAAAGACATCAGTGATCAAAAAAAAAGTTATGTTTCTGAATTATCTAAATTATTAAAAGCCTGCCCGTATCTACCAATGAATCCATTTCGAGAATATTCTAAATATGATGGAAATGTAAATACCTATTAAATTCTTAAATTTGTTTTAAAATGAATTTTATTTTATATTTAGTCTAAAATATTTTTTTAGGCCCAACTAGGTGAAGCTACTCGAAAATATGGCATATTTATAACTATGTTGAATTTGGAACGTCGCAACTATCCTATGCAAGTATCGATTATAGCCACAGCCAAAGTGCATGATCTTATTGGATTGGTTTGCTGGAAATGTACTATTGAATATCCAGATTGTACTTTAAAGTATATGTTATATATTACATAAGTTTAAAAACCCATTAATTACAATATATTTGTTTAATAATTTAGGGATAGTGTTAATTGTTATGCTCTATACATAGCTGAAGATGACGGTGAAGTTGATTATGATTTCCCATGTTTAGACTCTCGAGAAACCGTTGCTAAATTTGGATTTGGATTTTTAGCTATTGTTGAACGTGATAGTAAATTTGCACCAGCTATTTCTAATCATTCTCCTACTTCACAGTAAACGAGTTTATTTTTAAATTTTAGATTTATATACCTAATAATTTTCTTTGATATCTTTTTTTTTAGGGAAGGAAATTCAGTTTTATATGAAAATATTAATACAAAGGGTAAGTAATATTTTAGTCAATTACTTGATTGTATATAAAAAATCGCAAATGTTTATTTTATGTTTAATTTTATTTAGCTCAACAACAACTAGAAGGAGAGTTAAATAAACTTCTTGCAATCGAAGCTCCGCTATATCAAATGTACCATGTGAATATTTTAAATAAAGTTAGAGCAAAAACAGAAATACATTTAGGTAAGTTATAAATAAAATGTATATAAAATTTTTTCTTCTTATATCTATGTTAATGTTATTATCATAAAATATTGATGTCTAAAATGATTAGTTTTTAAAAATATATATATCTACAATGCTTATTTCATATTTGTGATATAATTTGATTAATCTTGTTAACTATAACAAGAAAATAGATTAAAAAAAAAATATATTAAATAATGTTAGTGTAATAACTAATAATATATGTACCTACATATTCTAAATAGATTATTATATTATAGATATTAATATATTATTATTTCATAATAGCCCATATATATAATTTAATATTTACTTTATTTAAAGTTGATTACCCCCCTCCATTTCTACTTGCCTTGTTTATTATCCACTATAATATAATATGATGATAACTACAGCATACCAAATTCTTATTTAAACAGTGATTCTCAATCACAATAAATGTGTGTTTTTATATATATATACATATAATAATTCATAAACAATTAGCATACCTGGGGTGCGTTTGAATATTTGTAGCTAAAGTAGAGTAGAGTAAAGTAGATTTTAATCAAGATACTCTGAAAATCCAAACGATGGTTAATATTCATAATAAATGAAAGATCTTTTGATAATTAACTAACGAGCTACAAACATGATTGTAAAGATTTTAATATCTTTTTAAATTACATACCTATTCTGCGCTTAAATAAAGTTCTTTATAATACATACCTATTCAACAATGAATATAAATAAAAATTATTTATTATCTTATATACATTAAGAATTTATTATTATCAGTAGAGTTACTTACTAATTAATAACCTCCCACTTTCACTGGGATAACAAGAGTTAACTTGTTAACTTTAATCATTATCATAATTTGTCAAGCGTCATTAACATAATCCTAAATTTCAATTACATATAAACAATAAATCAATATAATAATATTAACATTTTGAATTTTTCAAATTTTGATTTTTACGAATTGCGGTAGTTCCACACTGCGTTTTTACTTATCTCCTCCCTTTGCCCAAAAATTTCCCTATAACCCACCCTCACATACATTCCTGCTGGTTTTTTTTTTTTTTTTAGTGATTCGGAAATGTTTCCATTCAGAACACTGTAGTATTATGCATGGTTTCGTGGTCCAAAATTTAATAAGAATAGGTGATTGAATAATATACTGTATATCATGACAAAATAGATAGGTATGTCAGCAACATTGTGATACGCACATCTCTGTGAAGTATCCCTACTTTTTACCATGTATTAAGTTCTCCGTCTCTCATTGGTTACAATAGGAATTCTATCGAGCATGCATTTCCAAGCTGTCACCACAAAATTGAATGAAAAACGGAGAACCTAATATATAGGAAAAAGTGGGAATGCGCATATCGGACTAAAATTCGTATTGTTGCCGACATACTTATCTATTTTGTCATGCTGTATATGGTAGATGTCTACTTTGATACTGTATAATATGATAATAGTTCATATAATAATCAATTTACGAAATAGTAAAATTTATCATAATCGGATAATGATGTAGAAATTAAAAAGTACATACTTATTATAACATGCATTAATAACCATGTTACTAAATAAACACACTATAAGCTTTAAAAGAAATGAGGATGCTAAGTAAAAATCTTGTAGTTACATTTGTACACAACTTTTTAATTTAGTGATTACATGTTTGTTTATTTATTTTTATTTTAAACGAGCTCAATTACATGATTAAAAGTAAATTTCAACAATCGCTCATAATAAACATAGTAATAAATACAATAAAATTATATTAATAATACATAAATACAGTAAAAATATAATGATAATATACTTAAATATAACTATAGATTACGAAGTAAGAGATTATAATAGATCTTAAACTAGTATAGATTTGGAGAGAAGGACAAATCAATTTCAAGTTCATTTATAGTTTTCATAATTCTATTATAGGGGGTGTTACGTGTTACTTGCATAATTAATTACTTGACGTTTTAAATGAAATACATATTTAGATCATGTATTACGAGTAGGAGTTAGAAGAGATGAACAACTTAATAAATCAGGACAGTCAATATTTTTATACAAAAGCTTGTATAAAAAATATTGGTCTAAACGTAATCGACGCTGTTCTAATGTTTAAAGATTAAGGATAGATGGAAAAGGAGCATATGAAGGTGAAGTTCCCTGAGAATGGAACATTTAAATGAAAGGAAACATAAAAAAATTTGTTGAACCTTTTCCAACTTAGATTTATGATTTGATTGATATGGAAACCATATTCACAGAACGAACCAAAGAACAGTATAAAGATTTTAGAGCCTATTTATCAGTAAAATTAGCACAATTTTGAATAATAAATCCCAAGATTTTGTGTGACCTATTTATAATGTTATTAATGTGACTGTCAAATTTAATTTTTGGATCAAATAAAATACCAAGGTCTTTAATAGGTCCCACAGACTGAGGAAGTAATTCACCATTGATATAGTAATTACAATTTGAGACTAATCGAGCTCTAGAAAAAGTTATTATCAGATATTTATTAATATTAAGAGTTAAATAATTATTTGTGCACCACTCATAGTGGATATTTAAATCAACTTGAAGCAAATAAGCATCTATTTGAGAATTAACTTTACGAAATATTTTGATATTGTCTGTAAATATTAGTTTAGAGCAATTTTGAAAAGAAATGTGATTTATAAAAATGAGAAATAATATTAGCACTAAATGAGATCCTTGATGCACTCCAGATGTAATACAAGTTGGAATATACCAATATTCCTGGTAAGCTATGATTTGATAACGATTTTCAATAAAATATATAAGCTGGGATAAAAAATAGCCTAGCCACAAATTCCAACTTTCTTAATTTTATAAATAAAATTTAATGATTAACTTTATCAAATAACTTTGTGAAATCAGTGTATATAACGTCAACACTAAATCTAGCTGCAAGTGTGTCTGATACAAAATTTTGAAAGATTAGTAGTTGTGGTTCTATTTTGTCGAAACACATGTAGATTGATTTATTTAATCAGATAAAATTTTATTTGAAACTATTAATTTAAAAATTTAGGTAGTAGGGAAAGCAATGATATTGGCTGGTAATTAAGAATATTTGAAAGATCTGACATCTGAGAAAGATTTCGGAATAGAATGTTTAAAACTAGTTTTTTGTGCATCAGGAAAAATACCAATAGAGAGTAATAAATTATGTAAACGGATACAGTAAAAATAGGGAAATAACAAATTTCCAATTTTTAAAAATACAGTTGGCATTAAATGAGAACCAGGATTGAAGCTAGAACTAAGATGACGTGATACCTATATTTGTTGTTTCCATCTAACCAACTGTTAATATACAAAATTTACATTTAGCATTTCTATCACAACTTTGTCATTTTTAATATTAGAGTAAATTGATCTATTACCAAATTTATAGATGAGATCATTATCTATGCTTTGCCTACATCTTTTTTACATAATTTTAATTTTAAAGAAAAATATATGTAAAATATATATAAATAGTATATATATATATATATCTTTTCAAAATTAAAATATCGTAAAAAAAAAAAAAGGTGTCAACAAATTATAGATAATGATATTGTCTATAAATTTGATAATAGGTCAATGGATGATAATTATCACAAGGAACGAGCAACAATGTTACACAATTTATGCCTATAACTATATTATTTTTTATTTATACTTATGAAATTTAAAAATAATACAGTAAAACCTGGCTTAACGGACACCTCTCTCAATGGACAAAATGATAAGGTCTCAGCAAAAAGATAGATATTTTGACCTTTTTATAATGGACGCAAGCAGTAGTATTTTCTTGATAACGGACAACAAACTTTAAATTCATACATATTAAAAACAAAATAAAAATAATTCATACATCCCATCAATTAATCCTATATGCCGATAACGTTAATTTCATGGTAATTTGTACATAAAATATATCTTATCTTATTTTAACCAGAAATAAATGTCATTATGTATATGTCATGTGTACACAGTGTCTTTTTTTGTGTCTATTATTAATTTTGCCTTAACTTTAATTGTGCTTATTTAGTTTCTGCTTGCAATCTTACACATAAACAATTGTGTTTTTTTTTTCTGCAATGACACCTCCCAGAAGTCCTTTAATTTAAAGCAAAGAATGGTATTTATTTGGTGTAGAGACTAGAGGTTTATCTATTCATAAACTTGCTAAACAATTTGGTATCAAGAAAACGCAAGTGGCAAATAAATTTTGATACAACCTGTATATAACGAACACTTTTAAAGGTCCCGTAGGTGTATGTTATAGACAGGTTTCACTGTAATTATTTTCCTGTTAACATACATATTATTATGTATGATACGACGACCATATTATGACTAATGGTTTAAGTAAAAAATAAAAAATAGATTACGGTGAAACAAAAATCAAAAACAAATTTTGTTGGCGAAAACAATGCATCAATAATATTATGTATTAAACATTATAAAATAAATAATAAATATGACTAATATATATCCTTTTATTTTGTACTTTTTTTAGGTATATCCGGCCAAAAAATAGAAATTGATCCAGTTGTAAAGCAAAGATCTGGTTCTAAATTTCCCTGGGCAAAACAAAAACCAGCTACGTATGATATGGACTGTGTAGTAGCATGTGATCTTACAGAAACTAAATCAAACAATCGAGCTGTATTAAGGCTTGTATATGATAGTACAGCATTAACCTCTAGTATTGGAGACAGTGCTCCTAGTCAACAAGGAACCTCTGTATGGAGTAATTTTAAACACCATGACTTTGAAGCAGAACAAAAAGTGGCTGAAGATATTGTACAAAAAATTAATAATATTCTAGAACTCAGATGTAGTATTAGAAGACAAGAATATATCTCATTACGTGAACGTAAGTCACATCGCAGAAGAAGCTTTCATCTTGGTCCAAGATAAAGTTTGTAACTTATTTTTAAAATATACTTCTTTAATTGGGTATCGTGTGTTATTTTAAAGATTTATTTTTTTTTATTTACATTAATCAAATTTTTATATTTTTTTTAAGTGTGTTTATGTAATTAATTTCTCATTATATAAAAATTTTATTTTTACATCTAAAATAATTATGCATAGCAGTTCTTGTGACATTTATTTTAACTATAATAATTATGTATTAAGAATTGTTTATAGAACCAAGATCATTTACATTTTCAATATGGTTGTATATATTATTGAAAAAATAATAATTTTTGTATAAGGTTATTTGATTACCATTATTATAAAAACATTATCAAATATCAAAAATGTTCATACATATATAAAAACATTTGATAAAAATATATAAATTGAATATTTATTATTTATAATTAATCTTATGTTATATACATTATCAGTAATTTATTATACCAAATTTTAGTGTAAGTTTGGTTCGGGTTCTTAAATAATAAAAAGTCAAACCAAACTGAATTTTATTAAAGAGTTGAAATTCAAATATTTTTCAAGTTCACTACTAAACTAACTTAACGACCTATTTTTTTTTCATATGAATTTGCATATTTTTACATTTGTAAGAAAGTATTGTTTCGTAAAAATATAGATTTATCAAAAGAAAAAAATTTATGACCTTTTTTTTGTTGCTTATTTACATTTTTAAGAAAACATTTGGTCGGCACTCCTCTCCTTAAATATTTCTTTGGGAGGCACTGGTATGAGTTTAATATTAGAACTAAAAGTTCGGTTTGATCTTAAACTTCAGTTTAGTTTGACAACTACATTTTTGAGTTTGACCCACCGCTAACAATTTATTATGGTAAAAGGATATTTTCTCTGTGTGCATTATACAGTATGTAAATTAATTGGAAAGTCAGTAATTCTTAATATAGTACAAATATTTGAGTACAGTTTTTTTTTTAATATATGAGTAATGGCCTCCCATTTGCCATGATTTACAAAAATTAAATACCTGTTTAAAATGCGTTAAAAATTTTTTTTGCAAAAAAAATCATTTCATAGTTACTTATAATATTGAGAAAATTTTTTTTTAATTTTGCTGAATTTTGAATGAATGAGAGCACTTCATAAATTCAAAAGTCCAGCAAAATATTTGTAATACTGGTAAACACCAGATACTCCTGGTAAGTTCATGGACTTATGAAATTGACTTGTGTGCAGCAGTTCAGGGTGAACATTTTGAACAATTATAATAAGTATTAAAAACGAATAAAACTATTGCATTAGCTATTTACCAGTATCATAAATTGTGAAAAACTTACAATTTTGCTGTATTTTTGAATCTATGAATTGCTCTCATAAATTCAAAATGCAGCCAAATTTAAAATAAAATATATCTCAATATTATCGATAAGTCACTAAAAAATGGATGTATTCAAATTATTTGAAAAAATAAAGTTAAAATTTATACAATTTTTCAAATTTTTTTTTTTGTAAATCGTGGCAAATGCAAATGGTCACATATTTCATCAAAAAAAAACTGCACTCAAGTATTCGAACTATATCAACAATTGGGGCTAAAAAAAATGACTTTCCAATTATTTTACATACTGTACTTGTAAAGGAATAACACCTTTGCATACACCTATGATTTAAGCAATAACTCCTCGAGCTATTATATTTCAGTGGTTGATTTAAAATTTACTTATATAGATATATACAGGGTGTTTCTAAAATTAATACCGAAAATTCACCCACATACCTACTCAATAGGGTGATACAACAATGAATGTTTTAAAAAATATTTCTCCATTTAAAACCTATATTTTAAAATTATTCATAGTATATGAGATAAATGTAAAAATAAATACTCTGATATTTTCTGCAAAATTCTCATGAATCGATATGTCACATTATTTTCGAACGTTTTGACGCCTAGTGTCGCACTGTCGCCTGATGTTGCAATGGTGAAAAAAGTGATTTGTCATATCGATTCATATGAGAAATTTGTAGGGAATATTATAAAGTTATTTATATTAATTATCATGAAATATTTATACACGTACCTATTGCAATATTTTTAGATTATATCTAAAAACTCCAAGTTTTTTTTTATTTAAAAACCGTGTTAATTAATCAGGTATGTCAGACGTCAAAAAATAAATTATACCTCAAATTTTTCATACATATCGATATGTCACATCACTTTTTACAACATAGCGACACTGAGCGTCAAAACGTTAAAAATTTGCGAAAATGAGGAAAAATGATGTAACATATCGATTCGTATGAGAATTTCGCATGAAATATCTTGGTGTAATTATTTTTACATTTATCTCAAAATACTATGAATTACAATTTAAAAACTTGGTTTTTACCCAAAGGTAAAAAAAAATTTAAAACTCATCATTGTGTCACCCCATTGAGTATGTGTACGAATTTTCGGTATTCATTTTAGAAACACGCTATGTATTTAGTGTTCATTTTTACAATTTACTAGAGTTTGGCCAAAAGTGATAATATGTAGATACCTGTTGTGATTGTATCACTTACCTATTATGTAATATTGAGGTTATACTTATTTGTTACATTCGATCCATGTTTTTCCCAATAGTAAAGTAAAATAAATAATAGGTACTGTAATAAAAGTTGACTTATTTATTAGGTATAAGTAGGGCCTGGATGTTGATGCCCTAAAAAATCTATAAAAAAAGTCCTAAAAAACAAAATATGTCCTAAAAACTTACAAAAATACCCTTAACAATTTAATTTACAAAAAAAAAAAACCATTAAAATTGTTTAAATTACTTCAATTATTCATTTTTTAGTTATTATTTTATTAATTACAATGAATAGGTACCTCTATACATGTATATTAAATAATTAAAATACATAATATATTGAAGTTTGAATTTGGTTTTATGTAAAAAATAAAAATATTATGAATTATGATTTTAAATTAATAATTAAAATAAATAATTTGATTGAAATTTAAATTTACACGCATTTTGAATATTGCACGTTTTAATCTAGAAAATTAAAATTCATGACATCCGATAATGGTGACAAACTGTGGTATTTTGAAAATAATGAAAATAATAAGGAGTTGAATAAGAAATAATTAGGTAGGTACCTATATATATATTGTATTAGGTACCTATAGGTAGGTATGTATTATATTTATGTGACGTATTTTATATTTTTATTTTCAGTTTTTTTCAAATTACTGTGTAATGTATTTTTTAAAACCAAAATGTATGCACAAATGTGAAATTATAAGTGAAAAAAAAATATTACGTAAAATAATAATAATAGTGAACTCGTGAATTTTTTGACGATTATTGAAAAAGTTAAAAAACTACCTAAAATAACAAAAAATGACATTAAAATGTCTAAAAATGCATAATAAAAATTAGTTATTTAGATTCGTATGTTATTGAATAATATTTTTAGTTAGGAAAGCATCACCTAAGACATTCCAAAAAAAAAAATTCAAAAGTCATCAACATCCGGGACCTAATTATAAGAGTATTACTTATTTAAGGGATAGAACAGTACCTATCTATTTGGCTATCTAAGATACAAAGTACAATATTAATTACCTATCTATCTTGTTGATATAAAATAAATTGCGACATGTCACATGACATAGGTACCTACTTAATGATATTGTATTGATGTAGTCATACCATAAACCTAAAATACCAATTAGGTATACCACTTTATAGGATATAAAAATATTGACTTATACATTTTAAAAGTCTACAATAGGTACACTTCTATCACAAATCACAACATTTATGAAATACCTATCCAATACCCATATAGATAACCGCAGTGTCTACTAATAAAATGTTTACCTACCGATTAATTTTACAGCGTTTTTGTACATATTGTACAATTATAAATAATAATCTAATATAATTATTATAACACAAAATTTAATTCAAAACAATTTGTTGATAATTTTCTAATGATAGATGGCTTATGCTGAAATTCTATCAAATTTTTCAGTTAGATATAGATATCATAAAAACGAAAAATACAGTTAGTGTTTTGACATATTTCCATATTATATTACCATATAACTATTAACTATAATTCTATTACATTCTATAGTACTATAGTGAATAGTGATGTAGGTAACACGAATCTGGATTCCAACATTATCCGGATATTAAAAACGATTTATCCGAATAATTTGGACATTATTAACCATATACAATTTGTATTATAACCCATTTACGACAGAAAATTATATCTATATAATTCATGGCAATATTAAATTCAAATTTTCACGTAGGTACCTAAATAATAGTATATTCTATAGGTGGTACTCTTTCCTAAATAAGAAGACCGCTCGGCTCGACAATAGCACATAACATAAATACACTCAACATTAGTTATAATGTATAAATCTGCTCCTCGCAAAACTACTTTTATCTCTGGTAATAGTTGATTGTTTTTTTCATTGTTTGTCTTAACCGATTTCTAAAAAAGTGCGTGAGCTACCGGTGTCGTTTTTGAGTCGGTCAGCCTAAAAGTTTCTCAAAAAGACAGCTTTTAGCGTTTTCTGTTAAAGACGTGGCAGCCGTATTAAGTGAGTTAATTTTACATTCTTATCGGCACAACATTTGGATTCGGCCGAGCTATCTGTAGACGTTCGATAATTACCTGAAACCGGGCGATAAGATCTGCTTCACACAAACTGTATACAGAACGTACATAGAAACTCATTACATACACCGGGCATCCAGTAATTTATTATAGTAGCGTTATTATCCCAAACCACCGACGGGTGTGCGGTGTGTTATCGTATTAAGGGCATCTTGTACTGTACTCTCTATATTACAGAAGCGTGTACAGAGAGTGTGCAGTATTTGTTATATAATTCTTCTGTCTGGTCCGCATACGCCATATACACTGCGTGCACAGAAATATTTGTATACAGCGTGACACAGTAAATTTATATTTCACATCGCAACAAATTTTGTTGTATCCCCTCTTACTAAGAAATAATATTAACTGTCATTTGTGTTTTTTCGTTTCATTCAATATGAGTTCGA